>CAUYLG010047792.1:0-44185 GCA_963573385.1 Cacajao melanocephalus | reverse complement strand
TTCGTTCTTTGTAGATTCTGGATATTATCCCTTGGTGAGATGGGTAGCTTGCAAATTTTTTTTTCGCATTCTGTTGGTTGCCGGTTCACTCTAATAGTGAACCCATTTGTCTATTTTGGCTTTTGTTGCCATTGCTTTTGGTGTTTTAGTCATGAAGTCCTTGCCTATGCCTCTGTCCTGAATGGTTTTGCCTAGATTTTCTTCTAGGGTTCTTATGGTGTCAGATCTTATGTTTAAATCTTTAATCCATCTGGAGTTAACTTTTGTATAAGGTGTAAAGAAGGGGTCCAATTTCAGCTTTCTGCACATGGCTAGCCAGTTTTCCCAACACCATTTATTAAACAGGGAATCCTTTCCCCATTGCTTGTTTTTGTCCAGTTTGTCAAAGATCAGATGGTTGTAGATGTGTGGCATTGCTTCTGAAGCCTCTGTTCTGTTCCATTGGTCTACATCTCTGTTTTGGTACCACTACCCTGCTGTTGTGATTACTGTGCCCTTGTAGTATAGTTTGAAATCAGGGAGTGTGATGCCTCCTGCACAATCTGCAGATGTACCCCAGAACTTAAAGTAAAAAAAATGGATGTGATTTCAATGGCTGTTCATTGAGAGGAAAGAAGTTTAAGTACTGGGTTCAGTATAAACACAGATACAGTAGTGGTAAAGTTAAGGCTTGGTTCGGGGACAAAAAAGTTGTCAAGTTTTACTGTTATTGGCTATTGTAGAAACTAGTAAAATAGAAAACCAGAAAATTGCCTGAAATGTGGCAAATCTATTTCAGAGTAAAATAAATCCTCTTGATATTTTGTGTTACATTATCCAAAAAGTCAATAATTTGAGTATATTCCACTGTTTAAATCCTTGTAAAACTTGAAATTTTACATGGGATGTAGCACAGTAAGCTAATTTACTAACTCAAGTCTTGTATTTTGTTGTTAATTTTCTGCCTCATTGTATCTATTATGATTTTTGTATGAAGTTTTAACTACTTTTATATAATTTTTTTACTTCTAATTTTTATATATACATAGCAGGTGTATATATTTACAGGGTAAATGAGATATATTTATAAAGAAATACAATGCATAATTATCACATCAGGGTAAATGAGATATCCATCACCTCAAGCATTTGTCATTCCTCTGTGTTATTAATAATTCAGTTATACCCTATTAGTTATTTTAATATATACAATAAATTATTGTTGACAGTAGTCACCTTCTTGTGCTGTAAAATACTAGATCTTATTGTACTGAATTATAGTTTTGTACACATTAAACATCCACAATCTCCCCATCCCCTAACTATTATTTCAAGTCTCTGGTTACCATCATTCCACTCTCTATATCCATGAAACAAATTGTTTAATTTTTAGCTCAAACAAAAAAGCGAGAACATGAGAAACTTGTCATTTTTTGCCTGTCTTATTTCACTGAACATAATAACCTCCAGTTCAATTCATGTAATTGCAAATGGCAGAATTTTATAATTTTTTATGGCTGAATAGCACTTCATTATGTGTATGTACCATATATATATATTTTATTTTGCTTTAAGTTCTGGGGTACATGTTCAGATCTTGCAGGATTGTTACATAGGTATACACATGCCATTGTGGTTTGCTGCCTCCATCCCCCTGTCACCTACATTAGGTATTTCTCCTAATGTTATCCCTCCCCAATCTCCCCACCCTCTGCTATCCCTCCCCTAGCTTCCCACCCCGCAACACACCCCAGTGTGTGATGTTCCCCTCTGTGTGTCCATATGTTCTCATTGTTCAACACCCACTTATGAGTGAGAACATGCGGTGTTTGGTTTTCTGTTCTTGTGTCAGTTTGCTGAGAATGACGGTTTCCAGATTCATCCATGTCCCTGCAAAGGACAGGAACTAATCCTTTTTTATGGCTGCATAGTATTCCATGGTGTATATGTGCCAATGTACCATATTTTTTTATTCTTTCATCTTTCGATGGACACTTAGGCTGCTTTCAATTCTTGGTTATTCTTTTTTCTTTTTCTTTTTAGTTTTTATTTTATGTTTAGGTGTATATATTTGTGGGGTATATGAGACATTTTTAACACAGGGATTTAACATAAAATAATTATATCAGGGAGAATGGGGTATACATCCCCTCAAGCATTTATCCCTTTTGTTACAAACAATGCAATCCCATTTTTAAAGTTATTTTAAAACATACAATTAAGTAACTATTGACTGTAGCCACCCTGGTGTGTGTGTGTGATCAAATTTCCTTTCTCTTTCTTTTTCTTTTTCTTTCTTTCTTTCTTTCTTTCTTTCTTTCTTTCTTTCTTTCTTTCTTTCTCTCTCTTTCTTTCTTTCCTTCTTTCTTTCTTTTTTGAGACAGAGTTTTGCTCTGTCACTCAGGCTGGAGTGCAATGGCACAATCTTGGCTCACTGTAACCTCTGCCTCCCTGGTTCGAGATTCTCCTGCCTCAGCCTCCTTACTAGCTGAGATTACAGGCACTTGCCACCATGACCAGTTAATTTTTTTTAATTTATTTTTAGTTGAGATGGAGTTTCACCATATTGGCCAGGCTGTTCTTGAACTTCTGACCTCAGGTGATCCACCTGCCTCAGCCTCCCAAAGTGCTGGGATTACAGGCATGAGCCACTGCACCTGGCCTCAAATATTATTTCTTATTTATTCTTTCTATTTTTTGTGCCCATTAACCATACCCACCTCTTTCCCAGATCCTTACTACACTTTCCAGCCTCTGGTAACAATACTCCTACTCTATGTTCATGAAATTATTTGTTTCAACTTTTAGATCCCACAAATAAGTGAAAATACATGATATTTGTTTTTCTGTACATGGTATATTTTATTCTGTAGGGCATACCAAAAGATGAAAAAATATTGCATGTTCATGGATTGAAAAACATCAATATTGTTAAGCTGCCTAAACTACTGAAAGTAATCTATAGATTCAATGCAATGCCTATCGAAATACCAATGACATTCTTCACAGAAATAGAAAGAACAATCCGAAAATTTATATGAAACCAATAAACACCCAGAATAGCCATAGCTACCTTAAGCAAAAAGAACAAAACTAGAGGAATATCATTACCTGTTATTATTATTATCTGTATTTTCTGTACGTGGTACATTTTAACAAAATGATCTCTAATTCCATCCATATTGGGACAAATGACAGGATCTCATTTTTATGGCTAAATAGTACTCCATTGTGTACATATACCACATTTTCTTTATTCATTCATCTATTAATGAACACTTATGTTGCTTCCAAATCTAGCTATTCTAAACAGTGCGGCAAGAAACATAAAAGTGCATATATCTCTTCGATATACTGATTGACTTTTTTTGGTTATATGCACAGGAATGGGATTGCAAAATAACATTGTAGCTCTAATTTTAGTTTTTTGAGGAAACTCTAAACAGTTCTCCATAGTGGTTGTAGTAATAATGTATATTTCCACCAGCAGTGTAAGTGGGTTCCCTTTTGTTCACATTCTTACCAGCTTTGTAGCCTGTCTTTTTGATATAAGCCATTTCAACTGGAGTGAAATGACATCTCATTGTAGTTTTGATTATCATTTCTGTTATGAAAAAATAGTACTTACCTCCTTTTCCTATGACTGTTTATCACTTGTTTTACTTTGAGAAATAGGTGTTCACATCTTTTGCCCATTTTAAAATCAGATTATTAGATTTCATTTCCTGTAGACTTGTTTGAGCTTCTTACATATTCTGGTTATTAATCCTGTGTCAAATGGAGAGTTTGCAAATATTTTCTGCCAATCTGTGGGTTGTTGCTTCACTTTGTTAATTTTTTTATTTACTGTTCCAAAATTTTTTAAGTTGATCTGATCCAATTTGTCCATTTTTGCTTTGTTTGTGCTTGTGGGGTATTGCTCAGGAAACTTTTGCCCAGACCAAAGTCCTGGAGAGTTTCCCCAATGTATTCTTGTAGTAGTTTCATAATTTGAGGTCTTAGATTTAGGTTTTTAATTCATTTTGATTTGATTTTCATATATGGCATGAAATAGGGGTCTAGCTTAAATCTGCTTAATATGGATATTCAGTTTTCCCAGCACCATGATTGAACAGGCTGTTTTTTCCCCAGTGTGTTTTTGGCAACTTTGTCAAAAATGAGTTAACTGTAAGTGTGTAATTTTGTTTTTTTTTTTTAGTTCTCTATCTTGTTCTTTTTGTCTACACATCTTTAAAAAAATATTTTAAAAAATGCTATTTTGATGACTATAGCTCTGTAGTATAATTTGAAGTCAGGTAATGTAATTCCTCTAGTTTTGTTCTTTTTACTTAAGGTAGATATGGCTATTCTGGTTGTTTATTGGTTCCATATAAATTTTAGGATTGCTTTTTTTCTATTTCTGTGAAGAATGTCATTGGTATTTTGATAGGCATTGCATTGAATCTGTATATTGCTTTCAGTAGTTTGGACAGTTTAACAATATTGATTTTTTTCAGTCTGTGAACATGGAATATTTTTTCATCTTTTAGGATCCTCTTCAATGTCTTTCATCAGTGTTCTAGGTTTCATTATAGAGAGATTTTACTTTGTTCAATTTCTAGTTATTTAATTTTATTTGTGGCTATTGCAGATGGAATTACTTTTTTATTGTTTTTTTCAGATTGCTCACTGTTGGCATATAGAAATCCTACTAATTTTTCTATGTTGATTTTGTACCCTGACACTTTATTGAACTTGTTTGTTAGTTATAGTAGTTTTCTTGTGGAGTCTTGTAATTTCTTCAAATGTAAAATTACATTATCTGCAAACAAAGGTAATTTCTCTTCTTTCATTCAAATTTTGATGCCCTTTACATTTTTCTCTTGTCTGATTGCTCTAGCTAGGACTTTCAGTATTTTGTTAAATAGCAGTGTCAAAAGCAGTCATTCATGTTGTGTTCCAGATCTCATGGGAAAGGCTTTCAGTTTTTCTTCATTTAGTATGGTATTAGCAGTATGTCTGAAATACATGTCTTTTATTGTGTTGAGATATGTTTACTCTATACACATTTTTCTGAGATTTTGTTTTATCATAAAGCAATGTTAAATTTTATCAAATAAATTTTTTGTACCAATTTTAATTATCATATAGTTTTATCCTTGATTCTGTTGATATAATATATCACATCGTTGTATATGTGTATTTATTACAAGTGCAATAAATCTCACTTGGTCATGATAAATGATTCTTTACTGTTTTGTTGAATTAAGTTTGTTAGTATTTTGTTTAGAATTCTTGTATCTGTATTTATCAGATATAGTGGCCTGTCATTTTCCTTTTCAAATATGTTTTTCTTTCTTTCCTTCTTTCTTTCTTTCTTATTTCTTTCTTTCTTCTTTCTTTCTTTCTTTTCTTTTTATTGTATCAGGTTAATACTGACCTCATAGAATGAGTTTGGGTATATTTCTTCCTCCTCTATTTTTCAGAACAGTCTGAATAGGACTGGTGTTAGTAATTCTTTAAATGTTTGCTAAAATTCAACAGTGAAGCCACAAGGCCTTGAGCATTTTTTTTTTCTGGAAGTCATTTTATTATGGCTTTCGTCTCATCACTTGTTATTGGTCTTTTAAGGTTTTGGATTTCTCTCTGGTTCAATCTTGGTAGGTTGTATGTTTCTAAGAATTTGCCTATTTATTCTGTATTTTTCAACTTATTGGCATATAGTTGTTAATAGTAGCCATTCATTATATTTTTAACTTCTGCAGTATTGGTTATAATGTTTCCTTTTTTATTTCTAATTTTATTTATCTGGATCTCTCTTTCTGTGTTAGTCTGGCTAATAGTTTGCCAATTTGGTTTAACTTTTCATAAAAACAACTTTATGTTTAATTAATTTTTTGTATTTTGAAAAATTTCTGCTATGATTTTTATTATTTCTTCCTGCTACTAATTTTGGATTTGGTTTGCTTTTGCATTTTTAGTTCTTTAAGATTCATCATTAGATTGTTTATTTGCAATTGTTTTCTCTTTTTTGATGCAGGCACTTGTAGTTATAAATTTCCTTCTGAGTACTGCTTTTGCTATATCCAACTGGTTTTGGTATTTTGTGCTTCTATTATCACTTGCTTTAAAAAGTTTTAGTTTTTTTTCTTATTTTCTTCACTGACCCATTGGTAATTCAGAAGCATGTTGTTTAATTTCCATGTATTTGTATAGTTTCAAAAATCTTCCTGTGACTAATTCCTGCTGTTATTTTACTGTGGTCAGAGAACATGCTTGACATTGTTTCAATGTTTTTTTCAAGGTTTTAAGACTTGTTTTGTGATCTAACATATAGTCTATCCTTGAAAATGATCAACGGTCTGAGAAGAAGAATGTGTATTCATTCTGTAGCCATTGGATGAAATGTTCTGTAAATATCTATTAGATCCATTTGGTTTATAGTACAGATTAAAGCAAATATTTCTTTGATAATTATCTGTATGGAATGTCTGTCTAATATTTTCTATATATATCTGGATGCTCCAATGTTGAATATATGTATATATATTTGTCATATGCTCTTGCTAAAATGACCCCTATATCATTATATCATGACCTTCTTTATCTCTTCGTATGGTTTTAGTCTTGAAATCTAATTTGTCTGGTATGAGTATAGCTACTTCTGCTCTTTTTTGGTTACCATTGGCATGGAATATGTTTTCTATCTCTTTATTTTAAATCAATGTTTTCTTTATAGGTGAAGTGCATTTCTTGTAGGCAATAGATTAATACGTCTTGTTTTTTCATCCTCTCAGCCAGTCTATGTCTTTTGATTGGAGAGTATAATCCATTTACATTTGATGTTATTATTGAAAAGTAAGGAGTTACGCTGCCATTTTATTATTTGTTTTCTGTAATTTTGTGGTTTTCTCTTCATTACCTTTCTGCATTTTTTTTTTTTAGTGAAGGTGATTTTCTCTGGTGATATGTTTTCATTTTTGTACTTTTTATGTTTTTTGTATCCATTGTTGTTTTCTAATTTGAGGTTACCATGAGGCTTGCAAATACCATCTTATAACCTCTTATTTTAATGGAATAACAACTTAACACTGTTTTCCTAAAGAAATAAACAATAGGCACAAGAACACTAATAAAAAATCTATGCCTTATCTTTGTCTTCCTCCATTCTAACTTTTTATTTTTTCTATTTATATACTGACTGTCTTAAAAAGTTGCAGTTATTATTTATAATTGGTTTGACATTTAGTCTTTCTACTCAGGATAAAAGTAGTTTACATATCATAGTTATGGCATTATGACATTCAGTGTTTTCCTGTTTATTTACTATTGCCAGTGAGGTTTGTACCTTTAGGTGATTAGTTATTTTTTACTAATGTTCTTCCCTTTCTGATTATAGTACGCCCTTTAGCATTTATTGTAGGACAGGTTTGGCATCGATGAAATCCCTTAGCTTATGTTTGTCTGGGAAAATCTTTCTTTTTCCAATGTCTGAAGGATATTTTTTGCTGGATATAGTATTACAGACTAAAGGTATTTTTTTTTACCCTCAGCACTTTAAATATGTCATTTCTTTTTTTTCCTGGCCTGTAAGGTTTCCACTGAAAAGTCTGCTGCCAGACATATTGTAGCTTCATTGTATGCCATTGTTTCTTTTCCTTGCTGCTTTTAGGATTGTTCTTTGTTCTTTACCTTTGGGAGTTTGATTACTAAATGTCTTGAGGTAGTCTTTTTGTTATTGTTTAAATCTGCTTGGTGTTCTATAACCTTCTTGTTTGTGGATATTGTTATCTTGCTCTAGGTTTGAAAAGTTCTCTGTTATTATTCCTTTGAATAATTTTTTTACCCCTATCTTTTTTTCTACTTCCTCCCTAAGGTAAATAAGTCTCAAATTTTTCTTTTTGAAGTTATTTTCTAGATGCTTTAGACTTGTTTCATTGTTTTTTCTTCTTTTTTTTTTTTTCTGTCTCCTCTGACTGTATATTTTCAAATAGCCTGTCTTCAAGTACACAGATTTTTTTCTTCTGCTTGATCAATTCTGCTGTGAAAATACTCCAATGCTTCTTCTGATGGTATTCTATGAACTGTATTTTTCAGCTACAGAATTTCTGCTTCATTCTTTAATTTAATAACATCTTTGTTAAATTTATCTGATAGAATTCTGAATTTCTTCTCTGTGTTATCTTGAATTTATTTTAGTTTCCTCAACACACATCTTTTGAATTCTCTGTCTGAGGGTTCACTTATCTCTGTTTTTTTTTCAGGATTGATCTTTGGTGCCTTATTTAGCTCACCTGGTGAAGTCATGTTTTCCTGGATGGTATTAATGTTAGTAGATTTTCTTCTGTGTGTGTCTGGGCATTTAAGAATTTGGTATTTACTGTAGTTTTTACTTTCTGGGCTTGTTTATACTCGTCCTTCTTGGTTACACTTACTAGGTATTTGTAAGGACTTGGGTGTAGTTATCTAAGTTTTATCTGCTTTAGGTAGCATCACATTCCTAGTAATGTTGAGTTTTTTGCAGACTCATAGAGGTACTGCCCTGATGGTCTTGAACAAGACCTGAAAAATTCTGTGGTTTATCAGGTGAATAATCATGTTCTATTCCCTTTCTTTCTCCCAAACAAACAAAGCCTCCCTCTTTATGGTGAGCCACTTAAAGCTGGGGGTGGAGTAACACAAGCACTCCATTGGTTACCACCACTATGACTGCACTGGGTCAGAGCTGAAGCCAACATAGCACTGAGTCTCACTCAAGGCCTGCTGTAACCACTTCCTGGTTACTGCCTATTTTGCTCAAGGTTCTGGGGCTCTACGATCATCAGCTGGCAAAAACAGCCAAAATTGTGTCTTTCTGTTTAGGATAGTGAGTCACCAAAGGCCCTGGGTGGGTACAGGCGTGCCTATTTTGGGTCAGGGCATAGGGAAAACTTCCTTAGAAGTGTATCTAGTTTTCTATTGTACTGCAGCCAAGATGAAACTCCAATAACATGATGTGATCCTTCCCACTCTTTCCCCACTTTTTCAAAGGCAGAGAGGATTCACTCCATAGCCACTGCTACCATTTGCTACAAGGAATTATGCCAGACTACGACCTTATCTTTCTCCACCTACCTTTAAATCTTGGCCAGACACTGTGGTTTGTTTGAGTGGAAAGGGTGAGAGAAGGGAGAAAATCAGGAAAAATAACTATTGTATAATAAACTTAATACTTGGGAAATAAAATACATACAGCAAGGCCCCAGGACACATGTTTAATTATGTAATAAACTTTCACTTGTACCTCCAAACATAAAATAAAAGTTAAAAATATATAAATAAATATTGGCCTTTGTGAGCAATGTTGCAATAAACATGGAATCATAGCAGTACTGATATATCTTTGACATACTGATTTTATTTCCTCTGACTAAATAGCCAGTAATGTAATTAAAATATAATATGGTAGTTCAAATTTTTGTTTTTTTTTTTCAGGAACTTCCATGAAGTTCTGCTTTAATTTTCATTCTCACAAACAGGGTACAAGTTCCCTTTTCTCCACATCCTCAACAGTATTTGTTACCTGTGTTGGAGAAAAAAATCCATTTTTACTTAAGTGAGAAGATAACTCATTTCAGTTTTGATTTGCATTTCTGTGATGATCAATGATGTTGAGCACCTTCAACATCAAATGCCCATTTGCCATTTGTATTTCTTCTTCTGAGAAATATCTGTTCATATCTTTTGTCAATTTTTTTTTACATTAAGTTCTGGGGTACATGTGCGGATCTTCCAGGATTGTTACATAGTTATATACATACCATGGTGGTTTGCTGCCTCCATCCTCCCAACACCTACATTAGATATTTCTTCTAATGTTATCCCTCCCCAATCTTCCCATCCCCTGCTATTCCTCCTCTAGCCCCGCTATGCCCCAACAGACCCCAGTGTGTGATGTTCCCTTCGCTGTGTCCATGTGTTCTCATTATTCAAAACCCACTTATGAGTGAGAACATGCAGTGTTTGTTTTTCTGTTCTTGTTTCAGTTTCCTGAGAATGATGGTTTTTGGATTCATCCATGTCCCTGCAAAGGACATGAACTCATTCTTTTTTTATGGCTGCACAGTATTTCATGGTATATATGTGCCACATTTCCTTTATCCAGTCTATCTTTGGTAGGCATTTGGGCTGGTCCCAAGTCTTTGGTATTGTGAACAGTGCTACAATGAACATACGTGTGCATGTGACTTTATAATAGATCAATTTATAATCCTTTGGGTAAATACCCAGTAATAGGGTTGCTGAGTCAAATGGTATTTCTATTTCTAGGTCCTTGAGGAATTGCCACACTGTCTTCCACAATGGTTGAACTAATGTATACTCCCACCAACAGTATAAGTGTTCCTATTTCTCCACATCCTCTCCAGCATTTCTCCAGATTTTTTAATGAGTGCCATTCTCATGGGCGTGAGATGGTATCTCAATGTGGTTTTGATTTGCATTTCTCTAATGACCAATGATAATGAGCATTTTTTCATATATTTGTTGGCCACATAAATGCCTTCTTTTGAAGAGGGTATATTTATATCTTTTGCCCACTTTTTGATGGGGTTGTTTGTTTTTGTATATTACTTTTAGTTTTTTATTCATTCTGGATAATAACCCTTTGTCAGATAGGTAGATTGCAAAATTTTTTTCCCATTCTGTTTGTTGTCAGTTCACTCTAATGATTGTTTCTTTTGTTGTGCAGAAGCACTTAAGTTTAATTAGATCCCATTTGTCTATTTTGGCTTTTGTTGCTATTGCTTTTGGTGTCTTAGTCATGAAGTCCTTGCCGATGCCTATGTCCTGAATGTCATTGCCTAGGTTTTTTTCTAGGGTTTTTATCGTGTTAGGTTTTATGTTTAAATTTTTAATCTATCTGGAGTCAATTTTCATATAAGGTGTAAGGAAGAGGTCCAGTTTCAGTTTTCTGCACATGGCTAGCCAGTTTTCCCAACACCATTTATTAAACAGGGAATCCTTTCCCCATTGCTTGTTTTGGTCAGGTTTGTCAAAGATCAGATGGTTGTAGAGGTTTAGAGTTACTTCTGAGGCATCTGTTCTGTTCCATTGGTCTACATCTCTGTTCTGGTACCAGTACCCTGCTGTTTTGATTACTGTAGCCTTGTAGTAGAGTTTGAAGTCAGGTAGCAAAAGAACTTTGTTCTTTTTGCTTAGAATTGTCTTTGCTATGAGGGCTCATTTTGGTTCCATATAAAGTGTAAGGTGTTTTTTTTCCAGTTCTGCAAAGAAAGTCAATGGTAGTTTGATGGGAATCGCATTGAATCTATATTGGTGTACAGGAACACTTGTGATTTTTTCACATTGATTTTATATTCTGAGACTTTACTGAATTTGCTTATCATCTCAAGGAGATTTTTGGCTGAGACGATGGGGTCTTCTAAATATACAATCATCTCGCCTGCAAATAAAGACAATCTGACTTCCTGTTTTCCTAATTGAATAACTTTTATTTATGTTTCTTGCTTGATTGCTCTGGCTAGAACTTCCAATACTATGTTGAATAGTAATGGCGAGAGAGGGCACTCTTGTCTAGTGCCAGTTTTCAAAGGGAATCCTTCCAGTTTTTGACTATTCAGTATGATATCACCTGTGGTTTTGTCATAAATAGCTTTTATTATTTTGAGATATGTTCAATCGATATCTAGTTTATTGAGAGTTTTTAGCATAAAGGGCTGCTGAATTTTGTTGAAGGCCTTCTCTGTATCTATTGAGATAATCCTGTGTTTTTTGTCACTGGTTCTGTTTATGTGATGGATTACGTTTATAGATTTGTGTATGTTGAACCAGCCTTGCATCCCCAGGATGAAGACTACTTGATCGTGATGGGTAAGCTTTTTGATGTGCTGTTGCACTGGTTTGCCAGTATTTTACTGAAGATCTTTACATCCATGTGCATCATTGATATTAGCCTGAAGTTTTCTTTATTAGTTGTATCTTTCCCAGGTTTTGGTATCAGGATGATTTTGGTCTCATAAAATGAGTTATAAAGGATTACCTCTGTTTTTATTGTTTGGAATAATTTCAGAAGGTATGATACCAGTTCCTCTTTGTATGTCTGGTAGAATTTGGCTGTGAACCCATCTGAACCTGGACTTTTTTTGGTTAGTAGATTATTAATTGCTGCCTCAACTTCAGACCTTGTTATTGGTCTATTCAGGGATTCAACTTCTTCCTGGTTTAGTCTTGGGAGGGTGTAAGTGTCTAGGAATTCATCCATTTCTTCTAGATTTACTGGTTTATGGCAAAGAGTTGTTTGTAGTAATCTCTGATAGTAGTTTTTATTTCTGTGGACTCAGTGGTGATATCCTTTTTATCATTTTTTATTGCATCTATTTGATTCTTCTCTCTTTTCTTTTTTATTCATCTGGCTAGCTGTCCATTTTCTTGATCTTTTCAAAAAACCGACTCTTGGATTTATTGATTTTTTGAAGGGTTTTTTGTGTCTCTATCTCCTTCAGTTCTGCTCTGATCTTAGTTATTTCTTGTCTTCTGCTAGCTTTTGAATTTGTTTGATCTTGCTTGTCTAGCTCTTTTAATTTTGATGATAGGGTGTTGAATTTAGATATTTCCTTGCTTCTCATATGGGCATTTAGTGCTATAAATTTCTCTCTAGACACTGCTTTAAATGTGTCCCAGAGATTCTGATACATTGTGTCTTTGTTCTCATTGGTTTTGAAGAACATCTCTATTTCTGCCTTCATTTCCTATTTATCCAGTAGTCATTCAGCAGCAGGTTGTTCAGTTTCCATGTAGTTGTGCGGTTTTGCATGAGTTTCTTAATCCTGAGATATAATTTGATTGCCCTGTGGTCTGAAAGACTGTTATGATTTCCGTTCTTTTGCATTTGCTGAGGTGTGATTTACTTGCAATCATGTGGTCAATTTTAGAGTAAGTGCAATGTGGTGCTGAGAAGAAAGTATATTCTGTGGATTTGGGGTGGAGAGTTCTGTTTATGTCTATTAGATCTGCTTGATCCAGATCTGAGTTCAAGTCCTGGATATGCTTGTTAATTTTCTGTCTTGTTGATCTTTCTGATATTGACAGCAGAGTGCTAAAGTCTACCACTATTACTGTTTGGGAGTCTAAGTCAATTTGTAGGTCTTTAAGAACTTGCTTTATGTATCTGGGTGCTCCTGTATTGGGTGCATATATATTTAGGATAGTTGACTCTTCTTGTTGCATTGATCTTTTTACCACTATTTAATGCCCTTCTTTGTCTCTTTTGCTCTTTGTTGGTTTAAAGTTCATTTTGTCAGAGACTAGGATTGCAACCTCTCTGCTTTCTTTTGCTCTCCATTTGCTTAGTAAATCATCCTTCATCCCTTTGTTTTGAGTCTATGTGTGTCTTTACATGTGAGATGGGTCTCCTGAATACAGCACACTGATGGGTTTGACTTTTTATACAATTTGCCAGTCTGTGTCTTTTGATTGGGGCACTTAGCTAGTTTATATTTAAGGTTAATATTATTATGTGTGAATTTGATCCAGCCATTTTGATACTAGCTGATCGTTTTGCCCATTAGTTGACACAGTTTCCTCATTGTGTTGGTGGTCTTTACCATTTGGTACGTTTTTGAAGTGGCTAGTACTGGTTGTTCCTTTCCATGTTTACTGCTTCCTTCAGGAGCTCTTGAAAGGCAGGCCTGGTGGTGACAAAATCTCTCAGCAATTGCTTGTTCATAAGAGATTTTATTTCACCTTCACGTATCTAGCTTAGTCTGGCTGGATATGAAATTCTGGGTTGAAAGTTCTTTTCTTTAAGGATGCTGAATATTGGCCCCCACTCTCTTCTGGCTTGTAGGGTTTCTGCTGAGAGATCGCTATGAGTCTGATGGGCTTCCCTTTGTGGGTAACCCTGCTTTTATCTCTGGGTGTCCTTAGCATTTTTTCCTTCATTTCAACCCTGGTAAATCTGACGATTGTGTGACTTGAGATGGCTCTTCTTGAAGAATATCTGTGTGGTGTTCTCTGTATTTCCTGCATTTGAATGTTGGCCTGCCTTGCTAGGTTGGGGAAGTTCTTCTAAGTAATATCCTGAGGAATATTTTCCAGCTTAGATTTATTATACCTGTCACATCCAGGTACACTAATCAAACATAGATTAGATCTTTTCACATAATCTCATATTTGCTGGAGACTTAGTTCATGTCTATTCACTCCCTTTTCTCTAATCTTGCCTTCTCATTTTATTTCATTGAGTTGGTCTTCAATCTCTGATACCCTTTCTTCTGCTTAGTCAGTTTGGCTATTGAAACTTGTGTGTGCTTCATGAAGTTCTTGTGATGTGTTTTTCAGCTCTATCAAGTCATTTATGTTCTTCTCTAAGCTGGTTATTCTAGTAAGCATTTTGTCTAACCTTTTTTCAAGGTTATTAGTTTCTTTGCATTGATTTAGAACATGTTCCTTTAGCTCAGGGAAGTTTGTTATTACCTACCTTCTGAAGCCTGCTTCTGTCAATTTGTCAAACTCATTCTTTATCCCGTTTTGCTCCCTTGCTGGTGAGGAGTTGTGATCCCTTGGAGGAGGAGAGGCTTTCTGGTTTTTGGTGATTTCATCCTTTTTTCATTGATTTCTTTCCATCTTCCTGGATTTATCTACCTTTGGTCTTTGAAGTTGGTTACTGTTGGATGGGGTCTCTGAGTGAACATCCTTTCTGTTGATGTTGAAGCTATTTCTTTCTGCTTTTTCATTTTCCTTCTAACAGTCAGGCCTCTCTGCTGCAGGACTCCTGTAGGTCCATTCCAGACCCTGCTTGCCTGGGAATCACCTGTGGTGGCTGCAGAACAGTGAGGATTGCTGCCTGTTTCTTCTGTTATCTTTGTCCCAGAAGGTTACCCACCATATGTCAGCCAGAGCTCTCCTTTATGAGGTGCCTCTTTGGATATACTGGGGTCAGAGAGTAGCTTGAGGAGGTAGTCTGTCTCTTATCATAGCTCAAATGCTGTGCTGGGAGCTTTGTTGTTCCATTCAGAGTTGCTGTGCAGGGACATTTATGTCTGCTGTAGCAGAACTCACAACTGCCTCTTTTCCCAGGTGCTCTTTCCAGGGAAGGTTGGGCTTTATTTATAAGTCCCTGACATACTGCTGCCATTTTTCAGAGATGCCCTGCCTAGCAAGGAAGTAGTCTATTCACTGTCCACCTGCAGAGGCATTGCTGAGCTGCCATGGGCTCTGTCCAGCTGCTGTGTAAATGTCCTTGGGGTTTTGTTTACACAGATATGGTTAGAACTGCCTCGGTAATGAAGGACTGCCTTGGTAATGGTGGACTGCCTCAGTAATTGTGGACGCCCTTCCCCCTAGGGAGCTTGACCATCCCAGGTCCAACTCAAACTGCTGTTCTGGCTGCAAAACTCTCAAGCCAATGTGTTTGATATTTGTGGGTGTGGGACCTGCTGAGCCATATCACCTGGCTTCCTGCCTTCAGCCCCCTCTTTTTCAGGGGAATGTGTGGCTTTGTCTCGCAGGTGTTCCAGGTGACAGTTAAAATGGCCACCCAGATTTGTGCAGGTTTTTGTGCTAAAAACCCATGGCACTTGTCAGCCAGTGAGAACGTCCTTGTCTGTAAAGACCACAGGAGAACCACAGGATCTGAACCAGAGTGCCCGAGCAGCTGGAAAAGCCCCTGATGGCCTCTGTTGGGTAGGAGGGGTGTTCTCCGGTCTGCTTCACTTTCTAGGTGAGGCAGTGATCCATCCTGCCTCAGCTGGCCCTCCTTGGGCTACACCCATAATCCAACCAGTCCCATTGAGATGCACCTGGTACCTAGGTTGGAAATATGGCTATCATTCACCCTCTGCATCACTCTCTTTGAGAACTGTGCTCTGGAGCTGTTCATATTTGGCCATCTTGGCAGAGCTCTCTTTTGTAAATTTTTAAGTGGATAGTTAGATTTTTCTATAGAGTTATTTGAGCTCCTTATGTATTCTGGTTTTTATTTTTTTTTTTGTCAGATAATTTGCTAATCTTTTCTCTTATTTTATAGGTTGTCTCTTTACTTTGATTGTTTCTTTTGCTGTGCAGAGCTTTTAAATTTGACTTGATTTAATTTGTCAATTTTTTTGATTACCTATACTTTTGGGGTATTATTCAATAAGTCTTTGCCCAAGTCAACATTCTGGAGAGTTTACTCAATGTCTTCTTTTAGTAATTTCATAGTTTGAGGTCTTAGATTTAGGTGCTAATCCATTTTGATTGTTTTCTTGTGTACATTGGGAGTTACTGGTAAGTTTCACTACTTTGCATACAATATCCAGTTTTCCCAGCACCATTAATTGAAGAAACTGTTATTTCCCCATTGTATGTTTTTGGCAACTTTTTTGAGGATTGCTTCATGGTAGATGTGGATTTATTCATGAGATTTCTCTTCTGCATTGTGTCCCACTGCTCTGTGTGTCTGTTTGTATGTCAGCACAGTGCTATGATGGTTACTGCAGTTGTGTAGTATAATTTAAAATCCAGTAATGTGGTTTCTCCAGTTTTTTTTTTTTTTTTCCTGCTGAAATGGCTTTGGCTAGGACTTTTGTGGTTTTAAATAAACATTAGGATTTTAAAATTTTTTATGAAGCATGTCATTAGTATTTTGATAAGGGTTTGCTTAAATCTGTAGATTGTGTGGACATTAGCATGGTAGTATGGACATTTTAACTACATTAATTATTCCAGTTCATAAACATAAAATACCTTTTTAATTTTTTGTTTCATCTTCTGTTTCCTGCATCAATGTTTTATTGTTTTAATTGTAGAGATCAGTTACTTCTTCAGTTGAGTTCATTTCTGGTTATTTTATTTAATTTGTATCTATTGTAAATGAAATTGCTTGTTTAATTTATATTCCATATTGCTTTTTGTTGGCATATTAAAATGCTACTGGTATTTTATGTTAATTTTGTATCTTGCAACTTTACTGAACTTTTTAGTTCTAATATTTTTTGGTGGATTATCTAAATTTCTACAAACATAAGATTATAGAAGAAGGATGAATAGGAAGAGCTCTGTTCAGCAGCTCCCAGTGAAATCTATGCAGAAGGTGGGTTATTTGTGCATTTCCACCTGAGATACCAGGTTCATCTCATTGGGACTGGTTGGATGGTGGGTGCAGTACATGGAAGGCAAGCTGAAGCAGGATGGGCTTGACCTCACCCTGGAAGTGCAAGGGGTTGGGAAACTCCCTCTCTTAGTCAAGAAAAAACTTGAGGGTCTAAGCTGTGAGAGACCATGCCTTGAGAGATGGTGCATTCCAGCCCAGATACTGTGCTTTTCCCATGGTCTTTGCAACCTGCAGACCAGGAGATTCCCTCCAGTGCCTTCGCCACCAGGGCCCTGAGTTTCAAGTACAAAACTTGGTGGCCATTTGGGCAGACACCAAGCTACCTGGAAGAGTTTTATTTTCATATCCCAATGGCACCTGGAACTCTGGCAAGACAGAACTGTTCCCTGCTCTGGAATGGGGCTGAAGCCAGGGATCCAAGTGGTCTGGCATCAAAAAGCTAATCCATCATGATCAAATCAATTTCATCCCTGGGATGCAAGACTGGTTCAACATACACACATTGATAAACATAATCTATCACATAAACAGAACCAATGACAAAAAACACATGATTATCTCAAAATATGCAGAGAAGGCCTTTGACAAAATTTAACACTCATTCATGCTAAAAACTCTCAATGAACTGGGTATTGGTGGAATATATCTCAAAATAATAAGAGCTATTTATGACAAACCCACTGCCAATATCATACTGAATGGGCCAAAACCGGAAGCATTCCTTTTGAAAACCAGCATAAGACAAGGATGTCCTCTCTCACCACTCCTTTTCAACATAGTATTGAAACTTCTGGCCAGGGAAATCAGGCAAGAGTAAGAAATAAAGGGTATTCAATTTGGAAAGGTGGAAGTCAAATTGTATGTTTGCAGGTGACATGATTCTATATTTAGAAAATCACATTGTCTCAGCCCAAAATCTCATTAACTTCAGCAAACTCTCAGAATACAAAATCAATGGCAAAAATGACAATTGTTCCTATACACCAATAACAGAGAGCCAAATCTTGAGGAACTCCACAATTGCTACAGAGAATAAAATACACAGGAATACGACAAACAAAGGACGTGAAGGACCTCTTCAAGGAAAACTACAAACCACTTCTCAAGGAAATAGGAGAGGACACAAACAGATATAAAACATTTTATGCTCCTGGCTAGGAAGAATCAATATCGTGAAAGTGGCCATAGTGCCCAAAGTAATTTATAGATTCAATGCTATCCCCATCAAACTACCATTGACCTTCTTCACAGAATTGGAAAAACACACCTTAAACTTCATATGGAACCAAAATGAGCCCTCATAGCCAAGATAATCTTGAACAAAAAGAACAAAGCTGGAGGCATCATGCTACCTGACTTCAAACTCTACTACAAGGCTACAGTAATCAAAATAGCATGGCACTGGTACCAAAACAGATATACAGACCCATGGAAAAGAACAGAGGCCACAGAAATAATGTCACACATTTACAACCATCTGATCTTTGACAAACCTGATAAAAACAAGCAATGGGGAAAGGATTCCCTATTTAATAAATGGTGTTGAGAAAACTGACTAGCCATATGCAGAACACTGAAACTGGGTCCCTTCCTTACACCTTATACAAAAATTAAGTCAAGATGAATTAAAGACTTAAAGTAAAACCTAAAACCATAGAAACTCTAGAAGAAAACCTAGACAATGGCATTCAGGACATAGATATGGGCAAAGACTTCATGACTAAAACACCAAAAGCAATGGAAACAAAAGCTAAAATTGACAAATGGGACCTAATTAAACTAAAGCACTTTTGCACAGCAAATAAACGATCATAGGAGTGAACAGGCAGCCTACAGAATGGGAGAAAATGTTTACAAACTATCTATCTGACAAAGGGCTAATATCCAGAATCTACAAAGAACTTAAACAAATTTACCAGAAAAAAGCAACCCCATCAAAAGGCGGGCAACAGATATGAACACACATTTCTCAAAAGAAGATGTTTATGCAGCCAACAAACATATGAAAAGGACCACATCACTGGTCATTACAGAAAGGCAAGTCAAAGTCACAATCAGCTATACTCTCACACCAGTTAGAATGGTAATCATTAAAAAGTCAGGAAACAGATGCTGGAGAGGATATAGAGAAATAGACACACTTTTACACTGTTGATGGAAGTGGAAATTAGTTCAACCACTGTGGAAGACAGTGTGGCAATTCCTCAAGGATATAGAACCAGAAATACCATTTGACCAAGCAATGCCATTACTGGGTATATACCCAAAGGAATATAAATCATTCTACTATAAAAACAAATGCACACATATGTTTATTACAGCACTATTCACAATAGCAAAGACTTGGAACCAACCCAAATGTCTGTCAATGATAGACTGGATTAAAAAAAATGTGGCACACATACTCCATGGAGCACTATGCAGGCATAAAAATGGATGAGTTCATGTTCTTTGCAGGGACATGGATGAAGCTGGAAACCATCATTCTCAGCAAACTAACACGGGAACAGAAAACCAAATATTCCATGTTCTCACTTTTAAGAAGGAGTTGAATAATCAGAACACATGGACACAGGGAAAGGAACATTACACACCAGGGCCTGCTGAGAAGTGGAGAGCTGGGGGGCTGGAGGGGCTAGGGGAGGGATAGCATTAGGAGAAATACCTAATGTAGATGATGGATTCATGGGTGCAGCAAAATATCATGGCATGTGTATACATATTTAAAAATCCTGCATGTTCTGCACATGTATCCCAGAATTTAAAGTATAATTTAAAAAGGTTAAAATTAGCTAAATAAAAGGTAGCTACAATATGGTAACCCTAAAAAAATGGCACAAATCATAAACAAAATATCAGTTAAGAGATGACAAGCCACTTTGGAGTGTAGTAACCATGGAAAAACTAAGTATTGGGTGTCTTACATGAAAAAAAAATCAGTAATAGGGATTAGTAAGCCAGCCTCCTCAGGCTACTCACCACTGTTGTGTGCTAGGCCATGTTCTAGTCATTTTATGTATATCGTCTTATTTTGTTCTCACAAAAACCATACATGAAAGGTACAATTATCAGCTTCATTTTATGGATGAGTTAAATGATAAACAATAAAGTAATTTGTTCCAGGTTGCATAGCTATTGGCAAGATTTCAAAACCAGGTAGTTTGAATGCAGAGCGCACACTTATAGCCAC
Source organism: Cacajao melanocephalus (assembly GCA_963573385.1). Taxonomy (NCBI): domain Eukaryota; kingdom Metazoa; phylum Chordata; class Mammalia; order Primates; family Pitheciidae; genus Cacajao; species Cacajao melanocephalus. Next base: position 23,945 of record CAUYLG010047792.1, on the reverse strand, counting down.
AGCATTCTATTTACATTTGCCATTTTACAAACAGACTATGAACTTTCTTGACTTATAAACTTTCCAAAAATGGTTTTCTTTTATTTGCATGCCCATTTCCACAATCTCCTGTAGAGAAGTTCAGTTGCTTCTTCGAGGCTCTTTTCAAAACTGAAAAATAAATTTTTTTCATATACTTGAATGGTATCTAGTTCTTTCCTTGCTTTTATGATCATGGTGTATAATTTAACTTGTATAACTGTAAGGCCGGTTGCCTCACCAGGGAGCCAGGCACGCCCATCCCTCCCCGTCTTGCAATCCACACCCACCTCTGCACTCAACCCCTGGCTCTGCGCACCGCATACGTCCCCGAGCACATCTTCCCCTGGGGGATCCGCCCGGATCTGCGCATGGCCCTTGCCCCCGAGCACATGTTCCCCTAGAGGAATCTGGCGGATGTGACCTCAGCCTGCACTGAAAAGCCCTCCCAACCACCTACCCGCCAATTACAGCCCGCCCCGTCTCCATCCTGTGTCCCTGCAAACCCGCCCAACCGCCTGCCCACCGACTATGAACTGCCCCGTCCTCATTCCTTGCTGTCTCAACCTATATAAACCCGTGCCTCAGGAAGTCAGGCGCGACTTCTCTGGCCCCTCTCTTCCCCCCCCACCCCCCGGGACCACAGAACCTCGCCGGGGAGCTGAATAAACTGGAATTTAATTGTTCTCGTGCTGGCCTCAGTTTCCTCATTTTAAACTCGGCAATAACCTTACAATAACCATTTCATTCTATAGTTTCTTCTTATGTAAAATAAATATTAAAATTGGAACTTGACTCACAGGGTAGTTGTGAGGATAAAGTGAAAAAATTCATGTAAAAAGCTTAACAATTGACTTGATGTATCATAAACTATTAGCAATTAGTAAGAAATCATCATGGGTATTTATTAAGATTGCCATGCATTACAATTGTATATATACATAGGTGCATACACATTCCCATCACTTACTTGCTTGTAAGTTTTTGCTGAGGATAGTAAAGTTTTTCTCCCTTATTTTTTCTAATAAAATTACTTGTATATAACAGGTGTTAATAAGTATGTGGAATTGAATTACTTGTTACATCAAATTTGAATTATTATGGAATAGGGTAGTAATAAAATCTTATAGCATTTTAGTCCACTGAAAAATAAAATTTAGTATCATTCCAACAGAAGAAACTATACCAAAATAAAATAATATATATTCAAATAAATAAAGAATATTTGTATTTACTGATACATTACTTCTTGCAAAAAAAGAATCCATGTGGTCGAGAATAAAAATATATTAAAATAATATTTTTATTCATATTGCTGCATTTGTATAATTAATTTTCTTTTTCCTATTTCCTCATAAAGTACTATATTTTTCTCATGAGTTGCACCTCTAGAGGCAGTAAAAGTATTGTTAAACATGTATTACACAGATTAGCTATGGTGATGTAGAGTATTTTGAAACCTGGGTCTTTAAAAAGTTAATGTTCATGCTGTGTTAACATTATTATTTTGATGAATCATCTATAGGTTAATCATTGAGCAGCAAGATATAGTTAAGACTGATTGGTGGGAACAACCTTGTAACGAAATAGAACTGAAGCTTCATTGGGCAAGTTACTGATTGGCAATTGTCCTTTGGATATTTGGGAAAAAAATACATACATGTAGATTAACACTGGTTATTTTAGTGCACTATAAAGAATTGGCATTTGTCCTGGCTTCAGATAAACCTTTGAAGTAAAGAATGGTTATAACCCACAGTTCTTTTCATTAGCTTACTGATTTTCCTCTTAAAACTAAATTTAATTCATTTAAAGCACAGTAACCAGGAAGATTAAAAAAAAAATCACAATGCAGATCAAAGACTCAAATTTGAAGCCCAAAGAAAACTCTTTTGAGGTAGTGGATAGGGATTTAATTAGTATCTGGTGAAAGCATTATGCTGCTTACACATTTTTTTTTTTTTTGAACTTTAAATATATTTCAAGCATGCAATTTGGAGAGATGATCGTCACCAAACTTGATAAAGACAAGTGTGTTGCAATTATATCATTCATATTTAATAAAATGCTTAAGATAGTAGATCTTATGTATCAAATAATGTTAGCTTATGATATTTAATTGCCTATAGAATACAGCTAGCTCCCAGGAGGCTAATTTGTTTGCATTAGTTGGTCAGGTCAACTGCTTCAAAAACACAGATTGTAGAACTACTGGTAGATTGCATTACACCATTTAAATAAATGGTGGCAATTTGTCAATGTCATCTTAGCTTTAACATTTTCTTTGAAACACTAGGAAACAGTAATTTTTGACTAAATTGATCTTTTCTTTTTTAGAATGTGACGACCTGAATCTTCTTGTTCTTAGTAGATAATGCTTATATGTCATTTATAAATTATTTTTATTAAGGCAATTTTTTAAAAGTGAGACAAAAAGCTGTGGAAACAATAGAGTTTATTGATGAAATACAAACTATATTAAATGCTAAAATAATGGATTACAGCAATATGGACTAAAGGTTAGAAAAAATATTTATTATAGTAATTTTGATAACTTGATATAGCATTACTCTGAAAAAAACTCAAACCGAGACTACACATATCCCCCTAATCAACATTTATCTCATATTCAAAGTGGTTTTTTCAGTTGTTTTATTTCAGTTTTGTTTTTCATTATTAAGAATTCTACTGTTGATACTATCCACTAGAATGTCGATGTGATTTAGTTCATTTATTAAGACCATGCAAAATAAAATAATACTATACAATTCTCAAAAAACAGAGGAGTTGGGGAGTGACATTAAGCACAGAGGACAAACTAAAAAATTGAGATTCATTAGTTTGGAAAGATGAGTGCTGATAAGGGAAGTTATCAAAGTCCACAAACCAAGAAAACATACATTGAGAAAAAACAAAACAAAACAAAAACCAGACTATTTCCACAACCAAATCCTGTTAAAGTAGAATGAAAAAACTTCTTTTGCTGCTTGGAAATGGGATATCCAGGAAAAATGAAAATAATTCTTACTTTACCTAATAGAAAAAAAGTGTGGAACCTCTTGTCTTGAGAAGTAATTATAGTCTGAGGAAATAATTTCTAAAGTTTCTTTGTTAAGTAGTAATTGGGAGTTCATGCCAAGGAATCAAGAATCAGGTTTAAGGCCTGGATTAGTTCCTTCTCACACTGGTATAAAGAAATATCTGAGACTGGGTAATTTATAAAGAAAAGAGGTTTAATTTGCTCACAGTTGCACAGGCTGTACAGAAAGCCTGATTCTGGCCATCTGTTTGGCTTCTGGGCATGCCTCAGGAAAGGCACAGTCATGGTAAAAGGCAAAGAGGGAGCTAGTCACCTTACATGGTCAGAGCAAGAGAAAGTGAGAATGACGGGGGAGGTGCTATACACTTTTAAACAACAAGACCTAGTGAGAACTCACTCACTATACAGTACCAAGGGGAATGGTACTAGAGCATTCATGAGAACTCTGACAACCTAATTCAATCACTTACCACCAGGCCTCATCTCCAACACGGGATTGCAATTCAACCTGAGATTTGGCTGAAAACATAGATCCAAATCTTATATTTCTGCCCCAGGCCCCACCCAAATCTCATAAACTTTTCACATTTGAAAATACAATCATGGCTTCCCAACAGTCCTCCAAAGTCTTAATTACAAAGTCCAAAGTCCAAAGTCTCATCTGCAATAAGGCTAGTCTACTCTGCCTATGGGCGTGTAAAATAAAAAACAAGTTAATTACTTCCAAGATACAATGGGAGTATAGGAATTTGGTAAATACTCCCTTTCCTAAAGAGATAAATGGGCCAAAAGGGGCTACAGGCCTCGTGCAAGTCTGAAGCCCTGAAAGGCAGTCATTAAATCTAAAAGCTCCAAAATAATTTCCTTTGACTCCATGTGTCACACCCAGGGCACATTGGTGCAAGGGATAGGCTCCCATGTCATTGGGCAGCTGTGGATTTGCAGGGGTAAGCCCTGGTGGCTGCTCTCATGGCCTAGCATTATGTGTCTGTGGCTTTTCCAGGCACAGTGTGCAAGCTGCCAGTGGATCTACCATTCTGGGGTCTAGAGGATGATGGCCCTCTTCTCATAGCTCCACTACGCAGTGCCTCAGTGGGAACTCTGTGAGTGTTCCAACCCCACATTTCCCCTGTGCAATGCCCTAGTAGAGGTTCTTCATGAGGGATCCATCTCTGCCGTAGGCTTCTGCCTGGGCATTCAGGCTTTTCCTTACATCCTCTGAAATCTAGGTGGAGGCTCCCAAGATCAGTTCTTGCATTCTGTGCACTCACAAGCTTAAAACCATGAGAGAACTGCCAAGACTTACAATTTGCACCCTCTGAAGCAGGAACTCTAGCTATACCTGGACCTTTTTGAGCCACAACTGGACCTGGAACAGTGGAGATGTGAGAAACAGTGTTCTGAGGTTGCAAAGGGCAGAGGGGCACTGGACCCAGCCCTCGAAACCATTCTTCTCTCCTAAACTTGCAGGCATGTGATGGGAAGGTCTGCTGAAAGGTCTCTGTATTGCCTTTGAAGCACTTGGCTTCTTTGTCCTTATGCAAATTTCTGTACCTGCCTTGAATTCGTCTCCAGAGAATTGTTTTTTCTTTTTTGCCACATGGCTGGGCATCAAAGTTTTCAAACTTTTACACTCTATTTTCCTTTTAAATATAAGTTCCTGCTTCAGGTTATTTATCTACTCATGCATATGAAAATCGACTGTTGAAAGCAGCCAGGTCACTCGTGAACACTTTGCTGCTTAGAAATCTTTTCCATCAGGTACCCTAACTCATCACTCCCCAGTTCACTGTTCCACAGATCTCTAGAGTAGGCACACAAAGTCACAAGTCTCTTTGATAAAGCATAGCAAAAGTAACCTTTAGTTCAGTGCCCAATAAGTTCCTTATTTCCATTTGAGACCACCTCAGCATGGCTGTCTCTATCCATATTAGTATCAGCATTTTGGTAAAGACCATTCAACAAACCTCTGGGAAGTTCCAAACTTTCCCTCATCTTCCTATCTTCTTCTGAGCCCTCCAATGTGTTCCAACCTCTGCCTGATACCCAGTTCCAAAGCCACTTCCACATTTCCAGGTATCTTTGTAAAAATATCCCACTCCTGGTACCAATTTTCTGTATTAGTCCATTCTCTCACTGCTATAAAAAATACCTGAGACTAGATAATTTATAAAGAAAAGATGTTTAATTGGCTCATGGTTGTGCAGATTGTATAGAAAACATAATCCTGGACATCTGCTCAGTTTCAGGGGGGGCCTCAGGAAATGTACAATCATGGTGGAAGGCAAAGGGGAAGTGAATCACTTCACATTGCCAGAGCAGGAAGAACTCAGTATGATGGGGGAGGTACTACGCACTGTGAAACAACCAGATCTCATGAGAATTCACTACACAGTACAGAGGAGGATGGTACTAAACTATTTATAAGACCTTTGCATCTAAGGCCATACCACCCTGAAAGTGCCTGATCTCATCTGATCTTGGAAGCTAAGCAGGGTTGGTCCTGGTTAGTACTTGGATGGGAGGCTGCCTGGGAATACTGGGTGCTGTAGGCTAAAAAAACAAAAAAAACAAAACTTTGCCCCCACCCCCAATTCAATGATCTCCTTCCAGGCCCCACCTCCAACACAGGATTCCAATCAACCTGAGATTTGGGTGGAACACAGATCCAGACTACATCAAGATTTGTCTTATCTGTTCCTTCAACATATATTATCTGCATGTTTTCTATATGTCAGGCACTAGATATAGAACGATAAGTAAAACATCTGAACAATAAATACACATCTCATTTTCAAGTCATTTTAAGTTTGGGGCAGGAAAATACAAGTTTCTGTTATTATGAGAGTAAAATGGTGATGATTTAGAACTGAGAGAGTTGAGTCAAGGAATATTTAAGCTCTGATGTGAAAAATGAGTAGAACTAAATCTAGGCGGAGTAGTCAAGGGAAGCATTGCAGGCATAGGAATGTGTTTGTAAAGGCCTAATATGAATAAGAAGTGGTTGGTTGTGGTCGGCCTGAGAGAAGGCCATTGTAACATGAAAAAGCAAGTGAGTGACATAACAGAAAGATGGAAGAATGGTTTGGGTGAATTTGTATAGGGTATTTACTCATTTTAAAAGAGATTTTTTTATTATTAGTAGTAAAAACTGGTGATAATAACAGTACTGAATTCTCACAGTTGTTTGTGTGAAGTGGATTAGATCAAGCACTTCTCCGAGTGCCTTGCAAATGATTGCCCAGGAAATGTTGTTTAACTATCATTATCAGTATTTGAGAAGCAATGTAGTCTAATCATTCGATCTTGTAGTCATGTATAACCGGAAATAAATTTGGCTCTACTTTCAGGTAAACTTGAGTAAATCACTTAACCTCTTATAGACTCAGTTTCTTATCTGTAAAATAAGGATAGTAATAGTATCTACCTTATGAGTTAGTTTTGAGAATGAATTGAAATAAAAGTAACCTGGTGCACAGTAAATGCCAAATAAATGTTAGCCATCATAGGAAACTAGCAACCAACTGAAGATGTTTGGGGAGCACTTTAAACTTTGAAATTGTTATCAAAGGGAACGAGTCTGACCTTTGACACCATATCTCTTGGAACTCAAAGCTTGAAAGAAATCATGGGGCTTATACAAATGGCTTTTTTCAAGGTAGAGGAGAAAAGCATATTGGAAATCATCACACTGATGCCACTGATAACTGTAGAATATCCCTTCTCATTCATTCATCCATCCAGCCATTCATTCATTCATTCATTCACCTTTACTGAGCACCTACTATGTGGCAAGGACTGCACTACGTTCTGGGAATGCTGAAACAAATAACATGTCATCTCTACCTTCAAGGAAATAGTATTATAGAAGTATTTACACTGTATAGTGCAGTAAGGAAGAAAGCAAATAATTTTATCTGGGGACATGATCAGGAATGTTTTCATGGAACAGTTGAGAATTTTCATTCTAGCAAAAATGCATGAAGAAGGATTGGTGAGGCATTTATTAGGAGTATGGTATTGCTTGATTTGACTAACTTTCTGGCCTTTGGCCTAAACTCTACAGAAATTTTAGAGTTACTCTGGGAACTGAAGTGTTATTAAAGGGTAGGACATCTCATTAACACTATTCAAATACTATGTGTCTATCAGAGTACAAAGATACTGCAGCATTGATAACTCATTATATAGCTGTTTGACCCAGAGTATGTTCTTAGCCTCTTATTATCTCAGGTTTTACTTTTGAAAAATAAAGATATTAATATGAGTAATATCATACAGGGTGGGTGTAATTATTCAATGATACAATATAATACTTTTTCCTCCACATTGCATAATTAGATCACCTAGGAACCTTTTAAAAAATTTTGATGACAGATACCCTCAGAAATTTTATTTAATTATTTAGGTGGACCCTGCACATTTTATGAAAATTCTTTATGAGATTATAATGAGCTGCCAGTATAAGAATCCTTGATATAATGCAAATAAGAGGTTTAGTACAAAATGTGGAACATTTTTAATGCTTAATGTGTTATGTGCCATTATTACTATTATTATTTTTGTTGTTATTCATTTTTTAAAATGTTTATTTTACTTAATTCCATTAAGGGATTATTAATTATATTACTTTTTCCAAAACATGAACTTTTTTATCTATCTTGATTTTCTCTGATGTACATTTGTTTCTACTTAATTAACTTTTGCTCTTATCTTTGTTATTTTATTTCTTCTGTTCTTTTACATTTAATTTGTTCTGGTTATTGATTTTCAGTCATCTGATTTTTTTCTAATATATGCATTTAAGGAAAGAAATCTCCTTCAAAACAAGGCTTTAGATAAATTGTACACTTTTTTTTCATAATTATGCTGTCATTCACCTCAAAATATTTTCTAATTACCAATGTAATTTATTCTTTGACCTTTGGGTTATGCACAAGTCAGAAGTAGGTTGTTTTATTTACAGTGATATGGAGGTTTTCTAATTATCTTCTTATCAATTTCTGGCTTAAAACTTCCATGTTTAAGTAACACATTTTGTATGTGTTATTTAACGTGTGGATTTTACACTTTAAAATTGGCTAATACTTTCTATAATACCTAATATATGGTTAATATTTTGTCATTGTTGAGTAAAGAATTTCCTTACGTACAATCCAATCTTTTATCATGTAGTTCAAACCTTCTTTATCCTTATTGATTTTTGGTATTCTTTTTTATCAGTTACTGAAAGAGATGTGTTAAAATCTATTTGTCTTTTACTTTTTAATTAACACAAATTTTATTTGAAAGACTTTGAAGCCATGCTGTTAGAGTTATTAAAATTTAGAATTGTTTTACATTTCTGAGGGATTGAAGTTTTTATCTTTGTTTCTTTTTCTCTTTAGTAACACTTCTTGAATTAAAGTCTATTTATGTTTTCCTGTGACATGTAACCTGTCCAGCTTTCTTCTGGCTAATATTTGCATAGGATATGTTTTCTCTCTTTTAAATTTTCAAACTTTTTGTGAACTACTTTTTAAGATATGCTTCTGTAAGCACCTTATATTTTGGAGTTTTGTTTTGATTTTTATATAGTCTGTTACCTCTGCTTTTGAATGGAGTAATCTATTGATATTTAGTATAGTTTGTGATATAATTTTGTTTATATCTGACATTTACTATTTGTCTTCCATTTTTTCTTTGTTCCTGCTGTCTTCTTTCTTGCCTTCATGTGAATTAATCAAGTTTATTATTGTGATTCCATATTTGTCTTCTAATAGATATTAGTTTTATATTCTTGGGTTTATTCTTTATATATATATATATCATATATAATAATATATATATATTATTGCACTTTAGGTTCTGGGGTACATGTGCAGAACATGTATGATTGTTGTACAGGTACATACATGGCAAGGTGGTTTGCTGCCTCCATCCCCCCGTCACCTATATCTGGCATTTCTCCCCATGTTATCCCTCCCCAACCTCCCTATCCCCTGCTGTCCCTCCCCTATTCCCCCCAACAGACCCCAGTATGTGATGCTCCCCTCTCTGTGTCCATGTGTTCTCATTGTTCAACACCTGCCTATGAGTGAGAACATGCAGTGCTTGATTTTCTGTTCTTGTGACAGTTTTCTGAGAATGATGATTTCCAGATTCATCCATGTTCCTACAAAGGACATGAACACAGCAGTTACTCTAGCAATTACAACATGTACCCTTGAATTAAAACTGAAAATTAGTACTTTTACCATTTTGCAGTAAGGCAAGGAGCTTAGAGAACTTTAACTTCATTTACCCGTCCTATATTTTGTGCTATTGTTTTCCTGAATTTTAATCATATGTATGTATGCATATGCATGTGTACATATGCAAACATATATATTTGAACCCTGCAAGGCATCATTGTTTTAATTTCTATAAAGTATTTATTTGTATTTAACAATTTATTTATCTCTTTAAGTATTACTCATTACTTTCTCCTGTTTTTCCAAGATTAACAATCAGGGATAATTATTTTAGAGTCTGAGGAACTTTTTTAGTACTCTCTATAGTGAGTCTGTGGTCAGCAGATTATTTCAGATTTTGTTTGTCTTAAAAGACCTTTGATTCACTTCTGTTTTTAAAGATTTTTTTTGTTGCATACAGAATTTTGGGGATGTTAACTTTTCTTTTTAACAATGTTATTCCATTTCTGACTTCCACTGTTTCAGCAGGAGTTAGCTGTAAGTTTTATTGTTTTTTATTCCTTGGAAAATAGTGTGTTTATTTTTTCTTGCTGTTCTAAACAATTTGTTTCCTGGATTTTTATCTTCGTTTCACTGAGGTATACCTAGGTGTACTTTTTATTTTTCTCGGTTAGTGTTCACAGCATTTCTTGACTTTGTGGTTTCACATATTTTTTGCATAAAAAATTTATCACCCACATATGTATGTAGAAATGTACTTCAGGTACTGTTTCAACCCCATTGTTGCTGTTGTCCTTCTTGCACTCTACCTAGTTATATGTTACTTTTTTGGTGCCATGTGCCATATGTTTCTAAACTTCTTCCATCATTTTTTCTTGACATTTTAGTATAAATATTTTGTAGTAAGCTATCTTCTAGCCCACTAATCTTGTCTTATACTCTGTCTAATCTGCTGTTGAACTCATCTAATGAGTTCTTAGTGTGTTTAATATCTTGTACTTCAAGTTCTGGAAGCCTTAGTCATTCATCCTAAATTGTATTTGTCTCCTGAATGCTGTTAAATTGTCAAAAGCTTTGGGCTGCCACTGTCTACCAAGCATCTCATCCATACTAATCTAGAATTAGCAAATTCCCTAAAGGGAGATGTGGCAAAGAACATCAGGCTAACTTCAGTGCTTTTTCCTTGTCCCTGAAATCTTGGCTTTTCAAGGCCTGGCTACCTTATTTATTATCTGAAAATTTTAAACAATTGATCTTAAATTGTTTTCAAACTTCTGTACTTATTCTAGGTATTATGGTTATTTTAAAACAAGTTTTTCAGTCAGAATGAGAAATGAAAGTCACTGCCCTCTTCTTAAATGTATTATTTTCATAAGTTTAAAGACAAGATTGAAAATCATTAAATTGTATTATAAAGCTTAGATATGCCAGTTAAAATCAGTTTCTGAGATATTCTCAAGTGTTTTGCAGAAAAATGTATCCTCCATTTTCATACAAGTGCCTATTCTGTTAGGCCCAAGTATAGGGACAAAAATAATAACAATAACAAAATACCAAGGGCTGGTAGTGGGGAAAAGGATTTTGAATTTACTCCCTTAGAATGTTGGAGTCCAGGAAGCTAGGACAGTTTTAATCACTATTATTAAATTTGGCTTTGTACCCATCTTTTAATAATGTATAGGCACAATGACGTAAAGGGCTCCTCAGAGACTCATGTTTTCTCAATGTGACAGTGAAATGTCCCAGAACCACCCAGTTTTGAAGAAAGGAGGTTTGGAATCTTAAAAATATGTTCAGTTAATTGGTAACAAAAACATCATAAGCTTACCACTGTTAATAAATTATTGAGTTTTCTTTTGTGCCAGGCATTTTGCTCATTTGCATTGAATTATATTTCTTAACTATAATTTTCTGAATGAGGAATACGAGGTGAAATTATTTTCCTAAGGTTATATAATCTTTAAGGGCTCAATGTAGGCCCAAACCAGAGTGTCTGTGACTTCAACGCCCGTACTGTTAACCACTTATTATGCTGCCCTAAGCAACTTAAGAAGTTGGCATAGCTTTTATATTTCTATTATTTTCTATTTTATTCATTTTAATTTTAGATTCAAGGGGTACATGTGCAGGTTTGGTACTTTGATACATTTTGTGATGCTGAGGTTTGGGCTGCTATAACCCATTACCAAAACAGTGAACATAGTACTCAAAAGGTAATTTTTCAGTCCTTAGCACCCTTCCTCCTTCCTGCCTTTTTGACTTTCCAATATGGATTTTTCCCACTTTTTTGTCCATATAAATTCAATATTTAGCTCATAAGTGAGAACATGTGATGTTTGGCTTTCTGTTCCTGCATTAATTCACTTAGAAATATTGCACCTAGCTCCATCTATGTTGCTGAAAAAAACTTAATACTGTTCTTTATTTTTTTGATGGCTATGAAGTATTTCCTGGTGTACATTTACCATTGATGAGACCAGGGTTGAATCCATGTCTTTGCTATTATGAATGGTGCTTAATGCTGTGATAAACACACAAGCATAGATATATTTTCAGTAGACTTTCCTTCAGGTATGTACTCAATAGGATTGCTGGGTTGAATAGTCATTGTATTTTTATGTGTTTGAAAAATGTCTGCTTTCAACAGTGACTGAAGTAATTTACATTCCCACCAACAGTGTATAAGCAGTCCATTCTCTTCACATCTTTGCCAACATCTGCATTTTTTTTTTCTTCTTAAAAATAGCCTTTCTGATTCGTGGGAGAAGCTATTTCAATGTCATTTTACTTTGCATTTATCTGATGATTAGTGATGAGCTTTTTTTTTCATATATTTATTGGCTGTTTGTATGTCTTCTTTCAAGAAATGTTTGCTCATATTCTTTGTTTACTTTTTAATTTTTTTGTCCTTGATTTGTTTTAGTATCCTATAGATTCTGGTTATTAGCCCTTTGTCAGAAGCATACTTTGAAAATATTTTCTCCCATTTTGTAGGTTGTGTATCTACTCCTTAGTTTATTTTGTTGTTCAGAAGCTCTTTATGTTAATTGGATCTCAAGTGTTCATCTTTGTCTTTGTTGTGTTTGATTTTGAAAGTTCACTCATAAATTCTTTGCCTAAGGAAGTTTCCAGGATAGGGTTTCCTGTTTTCTTCTAGTATTTTTATTGTTTGAGGTCTTAAATTTAAGTTTTAAGCCATCTTAAGTTGATTTTTGTATATAATGAGAGGAAGGGATCCAGTTTTATTCTTCTCCTTATAGTTAGCCGGTTTTCCAAGCACCACTTAACTGAATAGGGTTTCATTTCACATTGTTTATCTCTGTCATCTTTGCCAAAGATTAGTTGGTTGTATTTGGAATGTGATGCCTCTGGATTTTTTTCTTTTTTGCTTTGGATTGCTTTCACTATCTTTTTTTGGGTCTATGTTAATTTTGGAATAGCTTTTTTTCTAATTCTTTGTATAATAACGTTGGAAATTTGATAGCAATTGCATTGAGTCTATAGGGTGCTTTGGACAGTATAAATATTTTAATAATGTTGATACCTTCAATTCATGAGTATGGGTTATTTTTTCATTATTTTGTGTCATCAATGATTTTGTTCAGAAGTTATTTGTTATTCTCTTTGTGGAGAACTTCACCTCCTTGACAAGATGTATTCACAAGTATTTCATTTTTATTTTTGACTATTGTAAATGGGATTGTCCTCTTGATTATCAAATTAAATAATATCAATGTATAGAAATTCTACTGATTTTTATATGTTGATTTTGTATGCTGAGACTACTGAAGTCATTAATCAGGTTTAGTAGTCAATTTTGCAGAATCATTAGCATTTTCTAGATATAGAATTATATAATCAAGAAAACTATAATTGTACTTCCTCTGTTCTTATTAGTATGCCATTTATTTCTTCATTTTGCCTGATCTTCTGGCTAAGAATTCCAATACTATGTTCTGGCTAAGAATTCCAATACAGTGGTGATATTGAACATCTTTTTCATGATCCAGTTCAGAGGGAATGATTCCATCTTTTGCCAAATCAGTTTGATTTTGACTGTAGATTCATCATAGATGACTCTTATATTTTGAGATTTGTTCCTTATATTTCTAGATTAAAGAGAGTTTTTATCACAAAGTGCTGTTAGATTTCATTGAATGCTTTTAATATTCAATGCATCTATTGATATTGACTATGTCTATAGAGATAACCATGAGGTTTTTGTTTTTAAATCTATTTATGTAATGAATTATGTTTACTGATTTGCATATGTCAAACCATTTTAACATCCCAGGAATAAATTGCACTTGAACATGGTGATATATCTTTTTGATGTGCTGTTAGATTTGGTTTGCTAGTATATTACTGATAATTTTTGCATCTGTTCATCAGAGATATTGGCCTGTAGTTTTCTTTTTTTGTTGTTGTGTCCTTGCCACAATTTGGAATCAGAAAGAACCTGGTTTCAAAGATTAAGTTAGGGAAAAATCTCTACTAAATTTTTTGAATAGTTTCATAGGATTGATACCAGCTTTTCTTGGCATATCAAGTATAATGTGGCTATGAATTTTTCTTATCAAGGACTTTTTTGGTTGGTAGATTTTATATTACTGATTCAATTTTGTAACTATTTATTGATCTGTTCAGGGTTTTAATTTTTTTCTGGTTCATTCTTGGGAGATTGTACATTTTCCAGGAATTTGTTCATTTCCTCTAGATTGTCTGGTTTGTGTGTATAGAGATGTTCACAGAAGTCTCTGAGAAAATTTTGTATTTCTTTGGGATTAGTTGTACTGTCATTTTTGTCATTTCTAATTGTTCATACTCGGAATTTTTCTTTATCTTTGTTAATCTAGCTAGTGGTCTATAAATTTTTATTGTTTCAAAGAAACAACTTTTCATTTCATTGATTTTAAAATAAATGTCATGGTCACAATTTCTTTTAGTTCTGCTATAATTTTATTGATTACTTTTTTCTTCTAGCTTTTGGGTTACTTTTTTCTTGTTTTTATAGTTCCTTTATGTGTGAAGTTAGGTTTTTAATTTCAGATCTTTTTATTTTCTTCATATAGATGTTTAACAATATAAACTTTCCTCCTAACAGTGCTTTTGCCATACCCCAAAGGTTTTGGTATTCTGTGCTCCAATTTTAATTTGTTTCAAAAAATTTTTATTTTGGCCATAATTTTAGTGTTTATCCAAAGTTATTAAATTTACCTATTCAGACACACATAGACTGAAAATAAAGATATAGAAAAAAAGATATTCCATAACAATGTAAACCAAAAATTAGCAGAAGAAGCTATACTTACATCATAAATAAATTTCAAGACAAAAAACTATAAGAAGAGACAGAGGAGGTTACTATATAATGAAAACGGGTCAATTCAGCAAAAGAATATAAAAATTTTAGAAATAACATATGCAACAACAATCAAGCATCCAGATAGATAAAGCAAATATTATTAGAGTTAAGGAGAGAGGCAGACTCAAACACAGTAAAAGCTGAAGGTTTCAGTACTCAATTTGCAGCATTGGAAAGATCTCCCAGACAGAAAATAAACAAAGAACTATGAGACTTATTCTGCACTACAGATCAAATGGATCTAATATTTAAAGAACATTTCATCCAACAGCTGAAGAGTGCACATTCTTCCCCTCAGCACATGGAACGTTCTTAAGGATAGACTATATGTTAGGTCACAGAAAAAGTCTTAAAACAATAAAAAATTGAAATAATTTAAGTATCTTCCCTCACCATATTAGAATAAAACTAGAAATCAATAACAAAAGGAATTTTGGAAACTACACAAAGACATGGAAATTAAACAAGATACTCTTGATTGACCAGTGGATCTATGAAGAAATTAAGAAGGAAACTGTAAGATTTATTGAAGCAAAGGATAATGGAAATTCAAGATAGCAAAATTTATAAAATACAGCAAAACCAGTACTAAGAGGGAAGCCAGTAACTGTAAGTGCATACATTAAAAAAAAGAAAAACTTTTAAAAAATAACAAAGTAATGTATTTTGAATAACTAGAAAAGTAAGAGCAAATAACATGTAAAATTAGTAGGAGAAAATAAATAATGAAGACCAGAGCAGAAATAAATGAAACTGAAACTAATAAAACAATGTAATATATTAATAAAACAAAAAAGTTTTTTTGAAGTTAAACTTGACAAATGATTAGCCAGAGTAACTGAGACAAAAAGATGCTAGTAAATGAAATCAGAAATGAAAAGGGAGAAGTTGAAACTTATTCCACGGAAATTCAAAGGATAATTTTTGAAAACTGTGAGCAACTATACGCCAATAAATTGAAAAATCTGAAAGAAATGGACAAATTCTGAGACACATACAATGTACTAACATTGAACCAGGATGACAGGACCTGTGATGGCTCAGGCAAATTCTCCAGGCATTTGAGGAGGTGAGGCTATGTGTTCGAGGCCAGCCTGGGCAACCTAAGGACCACTCATTTATTTTTTGAAAAAGATTGAAACAGGAAGAAACAAAAAACTTTAACAGATCAATATTCAGTTACAAAATCAAAGTCATAATAAAAACTCTTCCAGTAAAGAAATGCCTAATGACTTCACTACTAACTTATACCAAACATTTAAGGAATAATTATTACCGATACTACTCAAACTATTCTGAATAAAGGAGGAGAAAATACTTTCAAACTCATTCTATGAATCCAGGATTACCCTGATACCCACACCAGACAAAAACACATCGAAATAAAAACTACAGGCTAATATTTCTGATAATATCTCTGATAATATTTCTGATAATATCTCTGATGATTGATGAAAAACTCCTGAGCAAAATACTAGCAAACTGAATTCAACGATACATAAAAATTTTCATCATTATTAAGTAGAATTTATCCTTTAGATCCAAGGATGTTTCAACTTATGCAAATCAATCAATGTGATACATCATATCAACAGAATAAAGTGTGAAAACCTATATAATCATTTCAACTGATGCTGAAAAAGCATTAGATAAAATTCAACATCCTTCATGATGAAAACACTAAAAAATGAATATAGAAGAAACATAACTCACCATAGTAATAGCCATAAATGACAGACCCACAGCTAGTATCCTAGCGAATGAGAAAAACTGAAAGTCTTTCCTCCTCAGATCTAGAATGAGAAAATATGCCCACTTTCATGATTGTTACTGAACATAGGACTGAAAGTCCTAGCTAAAGCAATGAGACAAGGAAAAAAAAATCCAAATTTAAAAAACAAACAAAACTATATTTGTTTGCATCTTGTGCTTTAAATCCAATTTGTCACACTGTCTTCACTGGGGTATGTAGGCCATTTACTTTCAAAGTTAGTATTTTTATGTGAGTTTATTTCCTTCATAATGTTTTTACCTAATAGTTTTGTAGTCTTAAGTCGGTAGTTGCTTTATTGGGTCTTTGGGCTATGTACTTTTGTGTGCTTTTGTAGTACCAGGCATTATTCTTTTGTGTCTATATTGAGACTCCCTTAAGCATCTCCTGTAGGAAGGGTCTGGCCATGACAAATTCTCTTACCATTTGCTTGTCTTAGGAAGACTTTATTTCTCTTTAGTTTTTGAAGCTTAGTTTGGTAGGATATAAAATTCTTGGCTGGCATTTATTTTTTTTAAAATGCCCAAGATAGACCCTCAATCTCTTCTGGCTTATAAGCTATATGCTGAGATATCTGCTATTTGTCTGATGGGATTCTCTTTATGGGCAATTTGGCTTTTTTCTCTTGTTGCATTTAATATTTTTTTTCTATTATCTTGAAATTGGAAAGTCTGACAACTATGTGTCATCTTGTACAGCAACTTACATGAGTTTTCTGAATTTCCTGTATCTGCCTAGCCTATTAACATCTACAGCAAGATTGGTTATATTTTTCTGAATTATACCTTCATATATGTTGTCCAATTTGCTTACTTTCTCTTCTTCTCTTCAGGAATGCCAATAAGTCATAGGTTTTTTCATTTTACGTAATCCCATATTTCTCGAAGACATTGTTCATTTTTTTAAAAAACATTTTTTGTCTGACTGGGTTCATTGAAAGGACCAGTATTCAAGTTCTTTTTCTTCTGCTTGATCTAGTCTATTGTAAAGGCTTTCAATTGTGTTTTGAAATTCTTATTATAATTTTTTAGTTCCAGAAGTTATGCTTGGCTCTTTCTTATTATAGCTATATCTTCTTTCAAAGTTTGGATCATTTTCCTTGCTTCTTTGTATTATATTTCTACTTTTTCTTGGATCTCATTGAGTTTTCTTGTCATTCATATTCTGATTTCTATTATCTCTCATTTCAAACATTTCAATCTGGATCCATTCTGGGGAAGCTAGGGCAATCCTTTGGTGGTGATAAAATATTCTGGCTTTTTGCGTTGCCCAAATTCTTGTGCTGTTTTCTTTTCATATGAGGGAACCAAAGTTTTTTTTTTTTTTTGAGTTTGATGATACTGTTTGAATGAATTTTTATTTATTTTATTTATTTTTTTCCCTTGAGGGTATGAATGTGATGTATGCTGTGTATGATCAATTGGCTTTATTTCTGGGTACTTTCAGAGGTACAGTGCTCTGTAGGATTACCTTGGCTGCAGATATATTAATGTGATTCAAAAGCTGCTTGTTGTAGTGAGGTATTTTTCTTTGGTGGTATAATTCTGGTTGCAGTCCAGTAGATGATGAATAAGAGTAAGAACCAGAAGGTAGACTCTTCCTCAGTGTGCCCATCCTCAGTGGAGTTGGAGCTGAGTGAGAAGTGTGAAAAGCACACTCACATGGAGTGCACTTTCCTTTGGTATGAGTAGAGCCACCAGAAAAGTATGAAAAGCAGTTTCATTCAGGGCTTACTCAATGAGCCTCGATAGAAAGAGCCACTGTTGAGTCTGCAACAGTGCACTGGTGAGTGGGATGGAGGAAAGAGTTGACTCCCTCTGCATGTCTATTCCCAGGTTTTGATGATGTCCCCTTAAATGGCTGCTGCCACTTCCACATTTCCTTTGTCCTATGGGTGGTCTTGGCAGGGTGTGCTTCCTCATCCCTAAAGAATTTCCACAATTTAGATTAGATATTCAGGAGACCTACAACTCACTAGGGACCCACTGGTCCTCTATCCTTGCTAAACTCAGAATGGATTGTGGGTTATGGCTGCAGGTGCTATGGTGGTGCAGTGGCTCAAGGGCAAAATATTCCTGGGAAGTGGCACAATGGGTGTATAACTGATATGACATCTGCTGTCTTAGCCTGGGTTTGAGGAGTGATGTGGCATGGTTACATGAGCTGGCCACCTAGTTCCCTGTTCCCACGAAGGTCTCAAATTACCACCAATATTGTTGCTCTGAGTTGCAGGGGCATAGGGTCTCCCCAATACTTGAGTGATCAGCAGATTGTCAGAGGTGTGAGTATAGCAGACCTACACCCACTTACCCTTTCCACTGAGCTTTAGGTTCCTTTGGGATTGATTTCAGCCAGGCTTTTCCTTCTTTTTTTCTTTGTGCCACAGCCTCTTCCTGTGGGTATTCTGAGAGGTCCTGCCTCTTCTTCCTCTCTTTTCATCTTAAAACTTGACCATACACTTTCAACTTCCTTCTTCCTTCAGAGGAGAACTAGCCAGTATAGCTTTTAAAGGCAATCACATCCATTAGAAAGAAATCCAGGCTTCTGTCAGATATATACTAAATTTGGCTTTCTTGGCTCTTGAGCTGTATTTTCTCCTTATCTCTATCTAGCCAATTCCAGTTTGGTTCTCAATTCAGCTCAAGTTTTATTTCTTCCATGGGGTCTTTAACAACTACAGCACAGACATCTTTAGGAAAAAAAATCTTGGTGGAAAGTATGGAGGTAGTGCATGATGAAGGAAGTGGCAGCAAAGAACTTTGTCTAATAAGGCAGAATATTTAGGTTTGAATTCGGGCTCCAATATTTCTAACTTAAATCTTTAGCAAGTAATGTAGCTAAATTTTCTTATCTACAAAATGATGAGGAAAATAGTAAAGATTGTCAGGATGCTTAAATTAATTAATGCACATGAAGTTTAAAAACTCATTCCAGACTGAGAAAAAATGTTTCACAAACATCGTTATTATTTTCTCTTCTGTCAGTTCCTTGAGACTGTGAGCCCTTTTACAGCAGGGTGTGTGCTTCATTCATGTATACATCTCCAGTGCTTTATTTCTTGGCACTGAGTAAGCTTTTGGCGATTCTTTTTTAGTTGTTGAAGACTATGCTAAAGAGCAGGAAGAGACAGATTTCTAATAAAATAATTGAGTTTACTAAGATAAAGATCCCATTAGAGTTATATCATTTTTATTCTACAATCTTTTATTGCATACCTATCAAATGACAGGTATTTTAGTAAAAATTTCTCACTTTATAAAATTTTGATCTTTATTATTTTCTAAGAATTTTCACATCAATTGATGATGTTAGTCCTCAAAACAACACTATGAAGTAAATGTGGAAGTAATTAGTATTCCCATTCTACATATGAGGAAAATTGAGGAACATGGAAATTATATATTTTGTTATCTAAGGATACATACTAGCAAAGCAAGACAGCATCTAGATATTGTTTCCCATCTACTTCTCACAGCTACTACATTATTGAATGCTCATAAAGCCAAAAATATCCCCATAATTGTTAATAATTCACAATTGAAAAACTTCATTCTGCCGTCCTATGGTTTTCATGTATTTTTAAAATAAAATAGACATTACATGAGGTAAAATTCAGCCTTTTTTTGCATAGTTCCATGTGATCCCACAGATGGATACTATTGTATAACCAACATAATCAAGAAATAGAATACTTCTACAATCACAAAAAAAATCTCATACTTCCCCTTTGTAGTAAACACCCTCTTCTCTCCCAGACCCTAGGAAGCACTCATCTATTCTCCATCATTATAGTTTCCTTTGCTACTTCTAGAAATAAAATAATATATTGCATTGCCTTTGAGTAGGCCTACTTTCACTTAGTATAAGGCACTTGAGATTTATCTATGCTGCTGTGTTCATGAATAGTTTGTTTCTCTATTGCTGAGCAGTATTCCAATGTGTAGAAAAAAAATTTTTTTCCTCTTCACCTGATGGAAAACATTTTCTTGTTTTTTTATTATTATTTTTTAAATTATAAATGGACACTATAAATGTTGATGTTTAGATACTTATGTGAATATCAGTTTTCCATTTACCTGAGTTTACATCTAGGAGTGCACTAATAATGTCATATGGAAAGTGTATATTTAATATAGGAAGCCTCCAAACTGCTTTCCAGAGTGGTTGTCCTATTTTGCATCACCTTTATAAATGTCAAGAATGTCAAGAATATTAAGAGTTAGTTTTATTTTAGCCATTCTAATAGACTGAAATTTGATAGTATATCTCATTTTGATTTCAACTTGCATTTTCCCAGTGGCTAATGCTATAGAACATATTTTCGTGTGCTCATTTATGATTTTTATTTTCTTTTCTGGTGAAGTGTCTGCTCATGTCTTTCTCACCTTTAAAAAATGTTTTTTAAGAGCTTCACAGGGGCAACGAAGGCCAAGAGAAGGCACCACTGGAATGCAGCTCCTAGCAAATGAGAGGCAGAGGGCTAGAGGACTTCACGATTCCAAACGAGGTGTCAGGTTCAATTTGGTGAGACTGATAGGGCACTGAAAATATGCCAGGGAAGGAGTCACAAGGTGACAGCCACCCAGGGGGCCAAATAAAGACAGGGCATGGTGCCTCCTCACCTGCAACATGCAGCTGGCTCGGAGAGTCAGCGGACTTCACCCCCTCAGTACTCTGATTTGGATCCTGTGCTTACCTCATCCCTCCTGCAACCCACGGTCCATGAGAGCCTTGCCAGACTGTGGGATTGTAGATGAAAATCTGAGCTGCAGCTCCCGTTGGGTATGGTAAGTTGTTGCTCAGACCTGGATGGAAGTTTGGACTAGTGCCAGTGGGGCAGACCATCCCACAGAAAGAGGCAGAGTTGAAAGCAGTGAAACAGACCATAAGGGCTGGCAGGCATCACCTCCACAGAACTCAAACTGAAACATTCACTAGAGAGCTTGGCAGCAAATACACCAGTTTGACCCCTTCCAGGATGATTAAGAGAAGGGAAGGAGATGCCACTGGAAAGGTGGGGCCAATGTCACCTGTAAACAAACTCCAGGGAAGCACCACCCACCCAGCAACCTGACTGAGTCTGAGAGAGCCTAGCAACGCCCTCTACAGGCCAAAAAAGATAAAGCTCCAACCTCAACAGGACATCCACTCGGAGATTACTCCCGAAATCACCAACTTCAAAGATCAAAGGGAGATAAATCCATGAAATGGGAAAAAACCAACACAAAAAGGATGAAATCATCAAAGACCAGAACACCTCTTCTTCTCCCAGAGATCACAACTCCTCACCATCAGGGGAACAAAAAAAAAAAAAACACAGAATGAATTTGATGAATTGATAGAAGCAGGCTTTACAAGGTGGGTAATAAAAAACTTCTCTGAGTTAAAAGACCATGTTTTAACCCAATGTAAGGAAACTAAGAACCTTGAAAAAAAGGTTAGATGAAATGCTAACTAGAATAACCAGCTTAGAGAAGAACATAAATGACTTGATGGAGCTGAAAAACACAGCACGAGAACTTCATGAGGCATACACAAGTTTCAACAGCTTAAACGATCAAGCAGAAGAAAGAATATCAGAGAAAGATCAAATCAATGAATAAAATGAGAAAGCAAGATTAGAGAAAAAAGAGTGAAAAAATGAACAAAGCCTCCAAGAGCTATGGGATTATGTGAAAAGACCTAATGTATGCTTGATTGTCATACCTGAATGTAACAGGGAGAATGAATCCAAGTTGGAAAACACTCTTCAAGATATTATCCAAGAGAACTTCCCTAACCTAACAAGGCAGGCCAACATTCAAATCCAGGAAATACAGAGAAAATCACAAAGATATTCCTCAAGAAAAGCAACCCCAAGGCACATAATTGTCAGATTCATCAGGGTTGAAATGAAGGAAAAACTCCTAAGGGCAGCCAGAGAGAAAGGTTGAGTCACCCACAAAGGAAAGACAATGAGACTCACAGCAGATCTCTTGGCAGAAACCCTGCAAGCTAGAAGAGAGTGGGGGCCAATATTCAACATCCTTAAAGAAAAGAACTTTCAACCCAGAATCTCATATCCAGCCAAACTATAAGTGAAAGAGAAATAAAATCCTTTACGGACAAGCAATTGCTGAGAGATTTCGTCACTACAAGACCAGCCTCACAAGAGTTACTGAAGGAAGTACTAAACAGGGAAAGGAACAACCAGTACCAGCCACTGCAAAAACGTACCAAATGGTAAAGAACAATGATTCAATGAAGAAACAGTGTCAACTAACTAACAAAACAACCAGCCAGTAACAAAATGGCAGGACAAAATTCAAACATAACAATATTAACGTTGAATGTAAATAGCCTAAATGCCCCAATCAAAAGACACAGACTGGCAAACTGGATAAAAGTCAAGACCCATCAGTGTGCTGTATTCAGGAGACCCATCTCACATGCAAAGACTCACATAGGCTCAAAATAAAGGGATGGAAGAAGATTTATCAAGAAAATGGAGAGCAAACAAAAGCAGGGATGGCAATCCTAGTCTCTGATAAAACAGACTTTAAACCAACAAAGATCAAAAGAGACAAAGAAGGGCATTACATAACGGTAAAAGGATCAATGCAACAAGAAGAGCTAACTATTCTAAATATATATGCACCCAATGCAGGAGTACCTAGATACGTAAAGCAAGTTCTTAATGTCCTACAAAGAGACTTAGACTCCCACACAATAATAGTGGGAGAAACTCCACTGAACAATATTGGACAGATCAATGAGACAGAAAGTCGGCAAAGATATCCAGGAGTTGAACACAGATCAGGACCAAGCAGACCTAATAGGCATTTACAGGACACTCCACCCCAAATCCACAGAATGCACATTCTTCTCAGCACCACATTGCACTTACTCCAAAATTGACCACATAATTGGAAGAAAATCACTCCTCAGCAAATGCAAAAGAACAGAAATCATAACAAACAGTCTCTCAGATCACAGTGCCATCAAATTAGAACTCAGGATTAAGAAAAGCATTCAAAACCACACAATCACTGAAACTGAACAACTTGCTCCTGAATGATGAAAGGATAAACAGTGAAATGAAGGCAGAAATAAAAATGTTCTTTGAAACCAACTAGAATGATGACACAATGTACCAGATCCTATGGGACACATTTAAAGCAGTGTCTAGAGGGAAATTTATAGCAGTAAATGCTCACATGAGAAACAAGGAAATATCTAAAAATGACACCCTATCATCAAAATGAAAGAGCAAGAGGAGCAAGATCAAAAAAACTCACAAGCAAGCAGAAGACAAAATATTACTAAAAGCAGAGCAGAACTGAAGGAGATAGAGATACAAAATACCCTTCAAAAAATTAATAAATCCAGGAGCTGGATTTCTGAAAAGATCAACAAAATAGACAGACCACTAGCTAGACCAATAAAAAAGAAAAGAGGGAAGAATCAAATAGATGCAAAAAAAAAAAAAAAAAAAAAAAAATAAAGGGGATATCACCACTGATTCCACAGAAATACAAACTACCATCACAGATTACTACAAACACCTCTATGCACATAAACCAGTAAATCTAGAAGAAA
>CAUYLG010047790.1:0-11889 GCA_963573385.1 Cacajao melanocephalus | reverse complement strand
CATTTTTAGACTGCATTCTAGCCTGGGCAGTAGAACAAGAATCCTGTTCTCTCTCCCTCTTTGTCTTCCTCTTTCTTTCTCTCGTACATTCTTTTTTTTTCTTTCTTTCACTCTCACTTTCTTTCCTCTCTTTTCCTTTCTTTCAAAAAAAAAAAGAGTTTTTACACAATATTTTTTAAAAGGACACAGTATTATAGGTCCACAATGTATGTTGTGGTGTTGATGTAATGGTGAATTATGTTAATTAGAAATTCTATAAAAACAAAATACTAAGTACTATTGTTATTGCTAAAAGCAATTTACCAGGAAAGAAAAGTGGATTCTCAACAAACTCTGTGCTTGGTATTGCACTGATAACTATAAATTCCAGCCTGGAAAAGTACCTAATACACAGAAAATGGGAAGAACGGGATGAGAAAGACAAGTAACTGCTGAAGAAGGATCTTAAAACTGCTTTGACCTGAAAACCATTTCAGAAACAAGACTAGTGATTTACAAACTGAAACACAGATATAAAAATATATTTGGGTCATCTATTTTTCTAGATCTTTCTGACAACAGTGCCATCTGGAGCCTCGGTTTGACCAAGGACACAAGATCTTAAGGAAACTTAGACACCAACACTGAAAAGGCTGCTGAGAAGTCCTATTTCTCTCATTACTCTTATGCTGCTTGTCACTAGAGCAAAGAGACAACTAAACACTTGAAAACTGATTTAAAAAAAAATCGAGCAGTGCAAAGTTTCAAGAGCCAAAATAAATAAAGTCTATAATATTTAATGTAAAATATAGAGCAGTTAGCCAAGGTTTGCCATTCTAGGAGAATTAAAAAAGTAATAATATACCAAAATCATTTGCAAGAATGCTAGTATTCCTAAAAGTGTTCTTTCATTTATAAATTTTATATTAAAGTAAACCGATCTGCTTCCAACCAGTAATACAGGTGATTTGAGTAGGATTAAAACATCTGAGAAATACAGCACTATGCAATAAACCTAGGTAACAAACTTGCACATGTACTCTCTGAATTCAAAAGGTTTTTAAAGGATTTAAGAAACAGAGCACAAATATAACTCATTTCCCCAGGCCTTCCACCACCTGCTCACATAGAACATCAACAGTCTCTTGAGTTCTTTCCCCAAGTATCCTTGCAAGGCCCTAAGAGGGTTTCACAAGTGCTTGGAGAGAATCTGATGAGCACTCCTGTGTAACAATGCTACATCTGCTTGATGCCCCACTCCCACTGGGCCTGATGCTGCCTCCACTGTGAATAGTTTTTAAACAACATCTCTTTCTTTGCTAGTCTGCCCTGCAATGTCTAATCTGTCTGCCAGGCATAGCTGCCATTTGTCAGTAGGTCATGCCGGGCACAACTACCACCTAGAAATGGGCTTTACAAAGACAAAACTTAAGTGGCAGTCAGTGGTGAAGAAAAAGATCTTCAACCTCCTTTTGTGGTATAGTCACTGAGACAGATGTCAAAGTACAACTATTTCTTCACCAAACTTACAGAAAAGACCTGTGCCCAAAAGTTCTTCAGTCTCTTATTCATATAGACCCCATAGTCTCCAAGCTATCTCTAATCTTGCTCAAGTAAAAACTTGGTTGAGAGTTTGGGGGCTGATCCAGAAAGAATGCCCAGTAAAAAATCACACCGACATCAGAGCATTGAGTTATCTGAAGGTCACCATAGATTTCAACAATGCTGAATTTCATGCTGAAACTAAAAGACTTGACATTCCTGTGCTTTTGTGTTCCAGTCTCAAGTACAAAAAACATGCTGTTTTACTCACCAAATGTCTTATAGAGATTTTACTTAAAATAGCTTTTTCTTATTTGATTGCTTTTGTTTAACCCGTCTCTCTCGTATTTTGTTACTGGCTCATGTCACTTGGCCAGAGAATAAGTATCAGTGAGAGTGCCCAGGCTGTTCTCATCACTGCCTAGTCTTTCCCCATTGAGATACTGTTATTGGGCCAGCTTCTGTGTTTTACTCCCTCTTTACTCAGTAGCAGATACTCTTTTTATTTCCAAAATTCTCTAGATGCTTTTGCTTAAATGTCCTCCCGGCAGTTTCCTTCACCAGACCCCCAGATACCCTCAATAATGTAGGCAGGTCAGAATCAAGCTGGCCCTCAATGAAACATGACTGAGGTATTGTGTGGGCCATCAAATCTGTAAAAAACAAAAAGATGCAATAGAAATTCAAAAAAAGGTTTAAAGTTTGCAAACTCAGGGTACTTTGGGAGTTATTTGAGGATATAAAGTTTTAGTGCTTTGTAATCATCAATTAGATCTATCAAGGGTTTTATCAGACAAAATCTACTAGAATTTTTATAGCCTATCCAAAAAGTGACGAATAGGAAAAGCAGAGCTAAAAGAAAGATAATGCCAGGAGACAAGTGTTCTGTTTCCACCAATGGCACTAAGAAATCTGAACTCGGGCATGTTACTTAAACACTTTGGTTCTTATTTATCACATAAAAGAGCTAGGCTAAGTGTCCAGGACTCTTTCAGTTGTAATAGTTTATTTCAGTAATAATATAATGGTTCTCTAAGTAACCTGGGAAAGGTGGCTGATCATAAATAAAAGAAAGAAACAGAGCTGTGCCTCAGTTGGTAAGAGGATTGTACCAAGCAGGGGATGCTGGCAAAAAGTGGTACAGCTGACAGTAAGAGGTGCGAGGATGGCAGCCAGCAGGAAGGCACAGGAGCCGCCATTTCAGGGCAAAATTTTTACTGAAAATGTGAAAACTGGCACACTGTCCAAATAGCAGTATTTCACTCAGTGTAATAAATTCAAATCAGATAAAATCACTTTCTCAGAACTCCAAAATACCATATATATTTTAAAATTAGCTTCATGCATAACATTATGTTTTTTGAGATAAAAGTGCCACTTACAGGGACTCCAGCTAATTTTAAGGAAGAATAAATCTGATTTCATGTTGTTCTTTATTTGGTTTAGGATATCCTTTTTTAAAATGTCATCTTTTAGGCAATGGATTTTTCACTTAATCCCAGTGAATGCCAACCATATCAGCAGCTGCCAAAGACAATTCTACCCAGTCTTTTATGTGTGAGAAACCAGCAAGTTAAGTACAGGAGAATTAGCACTTAGAAAGTAGTAATACTTTGGAAGTTTTGTGGTGAAAAATAAATTCCTTGGGTTTTTTGTGAGGGGAAAACACACACATACACACACACACACACACACACACCCTCTCCCCTGGCTTGCTTACGAGAGAAATTCTTGCAATCTCTCATTAGAGAAAGGCTGGGGATTTTCCCTGTCCCTAAAATAGAAAAAGGACACTCCCTGTGCCTTCTTTCTTGACTTGCTTCAGTGATAACAGCAGACCAGAAGCCTCATCCTGTATAGAAGATGTAAAAATTCCTCTTGCTTGAACAAAAGAGTGGGTATCCCTACACATTCTTCTCTGGGTTGCTCCAGAGATAGATTTTTGCAGTCTCTTATTAGAGGAGGCCTGAGGACCTCTTTGTTCTTTCAAAAGAAAGGGAGAACTCTCTGCCTTTTTCCTTGGCCTGATATGGAGATAACTCCAGATCAGAAGCCTCATCCTGCAAAGAGGGGTGAAACTTCTGCTTACTTGAAGGTATTCCCCATGCTTTCTTCCCTGGATTTCTCCTAAAATAAATATCTGCAGTCTATCAGTATACATAGGATGGGGAACATCTCCGTTCCTTAAAGGGAAACAGAGCACTCCCTGTATCTTCTCTTTTTATTTTATTTTAGATTTAGAGGGTACATGTGCAGGTTTACACACGGATGTATTGTATAATGATGAGGTTTGGGCTTTTAGTGAATGGTCACTCCAATAGTCAATATTGTATCCAATAAGTAATTTTTTCAACCCTCACTCCTTCCCACCCTCCCCTCTTTTGGAGTCCTGTGTCTGTTATTTCTATCTTTATGTTAATGTGTACTCACTATTTAGCTCCCATTTATTAAATGAGAACATGAAGTATTTTATTTTATGTTTCTGACTAATTTCACTTAGGATAATGGCCTCCAGCTGTATCCATATTGCTGCAAAGGACATAATTTCATTTTTTATAGCTGCATAGTATTCAATGGTGTATATGTACTACATTTTCTTTCTCTAGTCAACCACTGATGGAAACTTAGGTTGATTCCATGACTTTACTATTAAGAATAGTGCTACAATATACATAGGAGCTCCCTACACCTTCTTATGTGCTTGCTCCAGCAATAAGTCCAACCCTACATTCTCTCTCTGGAAAGAGGCTGGAGGCCTCTTCCAGCAAGTATGAAAGAGAAAGCACATTCCTTTCCCTGCTTCCACTGGCCCTGCACCTTCTTTCCTGGCTTAACTCCAGAGATAAACTCCTGAATCTCTCATTAGGGAGAGACATGGGGACTACTCCATGCCTGAAAGAGAAAGTGGGCACTCCTTGTGCCTTTCTCCCTGACTTACTTCAGTGTTAACTCCAGACTGGAAGATTCCCCTGCTGGGAGATTATGAGACATCTGCTTGCTCAAACAGGAGAGTGGGATTTCCTACACTCTCTTCTTTGGCTTGTTCTAGTGAGAAATTTAGATCTACAGACTCTCCTTGGAAGTAGTTTCTGCTTGCCCCAACTTTTACAGCTTTCATCCAAAGGACTAGCTCCTAAATCATCTAGCTGTAGCAGTTGACAAGAGTTCTGCACTCCTGAGTCTGTTAGGCCACAGAGAACAAAAAGGTGGCTTTTAAACTTGCAAATATTTAATAGCTATTTCCCCATGTCCAAAATGAGTAGTCTGATCAAGAGCATAGGTATATACAGCAGAACTTCTCCTTTGTGTAGGACAGAACAAGTGGAAGATAAATACTGGCACTCAGCATCTCTGCAAAGAAAGAGGGAATTAGAAGGTGTATCTAATATCCCAAATGTCTCCATCTGCATCCCAAAGGACTGGTTTCTGTTCCATCCCTCTCAAGACAATACCACAGCTTGACACTCTTTAATTTCCTAAAGGCAACCAAGAACAAAGACAGCAGGTTGGACAAGTACAAAGAGTTTAGAGGCATCTAGAATCCCTGGCTAGGCTGATTGAAGAGTAATAACTCCTACATAAAACCAGTCTAAGAAGAACGGTAAAGGTAGTTCTTTTATCCAATGCACAGAAACCATCATAGAGAGTCAAGCAAAACAAGAAAACAGAGACGTATGTTCCAAATAAAAGAGCAAAATGTATCTCCAGAAGCCAGTTCTAAAGAAATGAAGATATGTTATTTACCTGACAGATAATTCAAAAGGACATTTGTAAAGATACTGAGGTACAGAAAGCAATGCATGAACAAATTAAGCACATCAACAAAGAGATAAAAATATTTTAAAGTACCAAACATCAAGCTGAAGAATAAAATAATTAACCTCAAGAATTCAATAGAGAGAGTCAATAGCACGGTAGATGAAGTAGAAGAAGGAATTAGTAAACTTGAAGTAAGGTCACTGAAAATCATCCAATCAAAGGATTAACAACAGGAAAGAATAAAAAAAGAAAAGAGTGGCAATAACCTAAAGGACCTATGGGACATTATCAAGTAAAATAACATACACATTATAGGTGTACCAAAGAATAAGAGAGAAAGGGACAGAAAAATACATTCTAAGAAATAATGGCAGAAAACTTCCCAAGTCTGGGAAAGAAATAAAAATCTAGATCCAGGAAGCTCAACAGCCATCTACTAAGATGAATACAAACATATGCATACTGAGATGTGGTATAATCAAATTGTCAAAAGTTAAATACAAAGGGAGAATATTGGAAAGCTGCAAGGGAAAAGCAACTTGTTGCACACAAGGGGACTCCTATAAATCATCAGTGGATGTTCCAGCAGAAAGCCTCCAGGACAGAAGGAATAGGGTGATATATTCAAAAAGTTGAAGAAAAAATTGCAACCAAGAATACTATACTCCTCAATCCTGTCCTTAAAAAAAATGAAGAGAAGAGCAAAACTTTCTTAGACAAACTAAAGGTGAGGGCATTAATCACCACCAGACTGGTCTTATGACAAATGCTAAAAGGAGTCCATCAAGCTAAGTAGTAATATAAAAATATGTGAAAATATAAAACTCACTGGTAAAAGTAAGAACATAGTCAAACTGAGAACACTCATTTACTGTAGTGGTGCTATAAAAATCAATTATACCTCTAGTAGGAAGGTT
Source organism: Cacajao melanocephalus (assembly GCA_963573385.1). Taxonomy (NCBI): domain Eukaryota; kingdom Metazoa; phylum Chordata; class Mammalia; order Primates; family Pitheciidae; genus Cacajao; species Cacajao melanocephalus. Next base: position 5,692 of record CAUYLG010047790.1, on the reverse strand, counting down.
AAAAGAAAAAACTTAGAAACAACTATAGCTACAATAATTTAAGAGACAATACCTACAAAGGATTTTTACAGTATGTCAACAGAAACAAATTGAAGGCAAGTAAAAGTATAGAGTTTGCATGAGTGATCAAAAGTCATTATCAGCTTAAAATTACATGACGGTAACCACAAAGCAAAAATTGTGGTTGAAAGGCAAAAGATTGAAACACATACCAACACAGACAATCATCAAACCACAATGGAAGACAGCAAGAGAGGAAGAGATGAACTAAGGATCTACAAATTGACCAGAAGACAATTAACAAAATGGCAATAGTAAGATCTAAGCTATCAACAATTACTAGATGGATTAAATTTTTCAACACAAAGACATCAAGTGGCTAAATGGAACAAAATCTAACTATATCCTAATTATATGCTACCTATGAGAGACTCAGTTCACCTCTAAGCACACACATAGACTAAAAATGAAAGGAAGAACAAAGATGCTACACAAATGGAAACCAACAGAGAAAGAGAAGAGCTATACCTAAAAAGATAGACTTTCAGTTGAAAGCTATAAAGACAGGTTTTAAAAGATCATTATATAATGATAAAGGGGTCAATACATCAAGCAGATGTAAGAATTGTAAATATATATGCACTTAACATTGGAACACCTAAATATATAAAGCAAATATTAATTGATATAAAGGGAGAGAAAGACTGCAATCAATAACAGGAGACTTCAATACCCCACTTCATCAATGGACAGAGCATCCAAACAGAAAATCAAAAAGGAAACACTGTACTTGAACAACACTTTAGATTAAATGAACCTAACAGATATTTACAGAACATTTCATCCAACAACAGCAAAATACACATTCTTCTCAAATGCACACAAAACTTTCTCCAGGATAGATTATATGTTAGTCCACAAAACCAGTCTCAATAAATTTGAGAAGAATGAAATAGAATAGACAGACCGAAAACAAATCTACATATTTATGGTCAGTGAAATTTTGGTAAACATATCAAAGATCACACAATGGAAAGGAAAAACTCTCCAGTAAATAGTGTTGGGAACACTGAATATCCACATGGAGAAGAATAAAATTGAACCCTTATCTTATGCCATATACAAAAATCAACTCAAAATGAACAAAAGACTTAAATATAAGATCTGAAGCTGTAAAGTTTCCTGGAAAAAAGCATAGAAATATTGTTTCCTTCTGCGCAGCAAAGGAAATAACAGAATAAAGAGGCAATGCATGAGTTGGGGGAAAATATTGGTAAACCATACATCTGATAAGGGGCTAATATTCAAAACACATAAGCAACTCAACTCAATAGCAATAAAACAAATAACCCAATTTAAAAATAGGCAAAGGATCTAAAGAGACATTCTTAAATACTAATGGGCCAACAGATATATATGAAAAAATGCCCAACATTTCTAAACATCAGAGAAATGCCAATTAAAGCCACAATGAGATATAATCTCACACCTGTTAGAATTCCTATTATCAAAGAAGAATAATAGCAAGTGTTGGCAAGGTTATGGATAAAAGGCAATCCTTATAAACTATTGGCAGAAATGTAAATTAGTATAGCCATTTTGGAAATAGTATAGAGGTTCCTCAAAAAACTAAAACTATATACACACTTCTGGGTATATATCCAAAGGAACTGAAATGAATACATCAAAGAGATATCTGCACACTCATGTTTATTTTAGCATCATTCACAATAGCCAAAATATGGAAGCAACCTAATTGTTCATCAACAGATGAATGAATAAAGAAAATGTGGTATGTATATACACAATGGAATACTCTTTAGCCTTTAAAAAATAAGGAGATTGGGCCAGGCATGGTGGCTCACATCTGTAATCCCAGCACTTTGGGAGGCCGAGGCGGGCAGACCACCAGAGGTCAGGAGTTCAAGATCAGCCTTGCTAACATGGTGAAACCCTGTCTCTACTAAATACACAAAATTAGCTGGGCATGGTGGTGTGCACCTGTAATCCCAGCTACTCAGGAGGCTGAGGCAGGAAAATCCCTTAAACTCAGTAGGCAGATGTTGCAGTGAGCCGAGATCATGCCACTGCACTGCAGCCTGAGCAACAGAGTAAGACTCAGTCTCCACAAAAAAAAAAAAAAAAAAAAAAAAGGAGATCCTGTGTCACTCACAGCAACAACATAGATGGAACAGGAGAACATTATGCTAAGTGATATAAGCCAGACAGAAAAAGTCAAATATTATGATCCTCGTCACATATGGAAACTGAAAAGTTGATCTCATAGAAACAGATTAGAAAGGTGGTTACCAGAGGCTGGAAAGAAGAAAAGGATTGGGAAACAGAAGATGTTAATCAAAGGGTACAATGCTTTAATTAGAATGGAGAAATAAGTTTTACTGATCTATCGAACTGCATGGTGATCACAGTTAATAATAATGTATCATATATTATAAAATTGCTAAAAAAAAATTAATGTTTAATCTTCCCACCACAAAAAAAAAAAAAGAAAATTGGTGAGCTGATGTTCCTGACACATGTTTTGCTAATCTTAAAGGAATCCAGAAAGATTTCAAGGCCTCAACTAGAAGTATGTGAACCAGAAGAAAACAAAATTAGTCAAAATGTTGCAGGGCTGATAATTAGCTGTATATAAGATTATAAACCTTAGGTTTGTCTTTACTATTCAGCACACTTTATGGTTTAAGAAAGGAAATTGGAATTCAAATGTGAATTTCAGTTTTGTGGCACCTTATTAAAATTATAATGAAAAATTCAATTCCTTTGCTTGGAACAGCAGCATATAATGAACTGCACAAAAGGGCAGAAAAGTACAAAAGAGAAAAAATCTAATTCTGTATAATAAAGTAAAAAGAATACAAAGTTGAGAGTCAGAAGACCTGGATTCTGTTCCTGCCTCTGCTACTAACTGGCTACTTGGGCAAATCATTTTATTTCTCTGAGTCTCCATTTTCTCACTTGTAAAATGTGGGAACTGGTTCAGGTGAACATAGTTCTATAATCACCAGCGTCAGATCTCACAGCACTTTCTGTGCCAATAGAGTCAGTATTAAATTATCAAATACTCTCACATAATAGGAAACAGCATTTCATTAAATCCACCTCCTGTGGAGTCTGAGGTGGGCAAAAGACTTGACTTGGTGTATTATACTTCCCATTGATTACGATTCATTTGTAGACTATTAGTTTTCTGACATTTAAGAAAGGTCAAAATTCTCAACAGCTTAATAAGAATGTTTATATCCTTTAAAATGGTATGGCCACTTGGCTATGTTGAATCATTCAAAGGTCCCTGGGATCGTGCAAAGTGAATGGCAGTAACTATGAATATCTACTCTACTCTTGTGCAGAGTCTAAGGGTAGAAAGAAAAGGAACAATACTGTTAATATTTCAAGAAATTATATTGTCACTGTTGGTAATATACCTAATGCTATGCTCATATCTTCTTTACCTTTCTATGTATGTCCTGATATGCAATTTTATTACACTCAAAGACTTATGTGCAATATTTCAATAGTTTCCTATTCAGTTGGTAAGATGCAGCATAATTATGATAAACATCATCTAGCATGCCACCTGACTGGAATCCTGAAATATTACAAATGGAAAAGGCAGATGCGCAATTAGACATTTGGCCATACAAAGTGAATACTGAAATAATGTACATTTTTAATTAATAATAATTGTTTAGCCTCTTTACCCAGGTTCCCATTTGTTTCACTCAGGTCTGCAATAATCCTCTTCCATTTTAGAAATACAGAGAATCTAACATCATGTATTCTATTAACTCACAACTGGCAAATAAGTTAGACACATAATTCTTCCAATTAATGTGTATGTTTATTTTTCTCATCTGTTGCTGAATATTTTATTTGGTAACAAAAAATCTTACAAGTCATTCTGCATTTTTCATATGGCAAATGTGATACAAGGTCACTGGTTAGTTGGTTGGTTTTCAGATGGAGTTTTACTATTGTTGCCCACGCTGGATTGCAATGGTGCAATCTCGGCTCACTGCAACCTCTGTCTCCTGGGTTCAAGCAATTCTCCTGCCTCAGCCTCCTGAGTAGCTGGGATTACAGGCACCTACCACCATGCCCAATTTTTATATTCTTAGTAAAGACAAGGTTTTGCCATGTTGGCCAGGCTGGTCTCGAACTCCTGACCTCAGGTGATTCACCCACCTCGGCCTCCCAAAGTGCTGGGATTACCGGCATGAACCACTGAAAAAGTTAAATCCTACTTTTTTACTCCTGACCTTCAATCATTCTCATTTTACAAAAAAGTAAGTGAAAAACAACTGATAGGATATTTATATCTAGTCTCTAAGAAGAAATTACAGAAATAACAAGTTACTTGATGTACATAAATACAAATGAACTTCAACTTTGTCATTATTTAAATGCTAAGAATTAAAATTTTTTCATAATTGCTTTAACAAACTTTTCACAAAACGCCAAATGAAAATATGTAATACATCAAAACGTTTACAAGAAACAGACTTAATGTGGGCTGGGGAAGAGTAGGCTGAAATAGCAGATATTTTTTCCAATAGATTAAAATTGTAGCCAAGTGCAATGGCTCTCACCTGTAATCCCAGTAACTTGGGAGGTCAAGGCAGGAGGAGTGCTTCAGGCTGAGACAAAATAGCAAGAGCTTGTCTCTACTAAACATTTAAAAATCTAAAAGTTAGCCAGGCATAGTGGTGCATGTCTGTAGTAGTCCCAGCTACTCAGGAGGCTGAGGCAGGAGGCTCACTTGAGCTCAGGAGTCCAAGGCTGCAGTGAGCTATGATCATGTCACTGTAACCTGGGTGACAGAGGGTGACCTTGTGTCTAAAAAATAATAAATTAAATAGGTAAAATAATAAAATAAATAAAACTGTATTACATTCCTGCTATAGTACTATTTATCAAGTTAATGAGCCTTCTTATTTAAATATATATGTTTAGTTACTATATTAATAAATGTTGCAAACAAACACAATTTAAGAACTCAGGATATTTTGCAGTAATACATCCACATGTTTGAGAATCAAGAAGCTAAGTCGGACAACGTGGTTTAAAACTTAAGGACCAATGACTTTGGAACAAGACCACTTGAATTTTAATCTGGCTCCATCATTTATCAGCATAGAGATTTGGGCAAGTTTAGGAAAAACCTCTCTACCTCTGCTAACTCATCTGCAAAACAGAGATAAAAGTGCCTCATAATAATGACTGGAGTGTGAAAGGTCAATGAGCTAACACATGTAAAATTACTAGAAAACTGCCAAGAACATAGCAAGTGATTAATAATGGTTGGCTAATATCATTTATTATTGTAACAAAATTGGACCACTTAAGAATTCAGCAGTTCCAACTGACCCCAGCCTACAACCAACACGGGTGGCTCAACAATGTCAAGAAAGGTGGACGCACAACTGGCATGAGATCTGGTAACTCACACTGGTGGTTAATCTTACTACCACCACCATAGTTGGCTTAATTTTATAATTTTTTTAAAATTTATTTATTTATTTATTTATTTTGAAAGAAAGAAAAAGAGAGGAAAGAAAGTGAGAGTGAAAGAAAGAAAAAAAAGAATGTAAGAGAGAAAGAAAGAGGAAGAGAAAGAGGGAGAGAGAACAGGATTCTTGTTCTATTGCCCAGGCTAGAATGCAGTCTAAAA
>CAUYLG010047789.1:0-15722 GCA_963573385.1 Cacajao melanocephalus | reverse complement strand
CTCCATTGTTAAGCACAATTATTGGCATAAAAGAGGTTTTTAATACCCATTTCTAGACTGCATTCTAGCCTGGGCAATAGAACAAGAATCCCGTTCTCTCTCCCTCTTTCTCTTCCTCTTTCTTTCTCTCTTACATTCTTTTTTTTCCTTTCTTTCACTCTTTCTTTCTTTCTTCTTTTCTGTCTTTTTCTTTCTTTCAGAAAAAAAAAGACTGAAGAAGTGACTGCTCAAGTTCATGCATAATCTTGGATTAGATCCTCAGATTGGGGGAAAATAGTCATAATGAACATAAGGCAAATGATGAAATTTGAATGTTAATTTACTTATTTTGATAGAGAATATCCTTGTTTCTAAGAAAAGAGCTTTGAAATATCTAGGGATAAAGAGACCTATTTGTTACTATAGTGACAATAATAATAGTAGTTGTTATAAGAAACTGGACACTCTCTTACTGGAAGCTGGGGACATGGTTAATGTCTCTCTTTGTGCCCAGGGACTCTACACTTCCTGCATGTCCAAAGCATACCATATCCACAACTGCCAGGGAGTAAAGACTCAGCGAGTCCTAATTCATGTCACAGTATGACTTGCTAATGAGAAGAATGGGTGGGGATGTTCCAGAATTTGAGGGGTGGTAGCCAGAAACTCTAACACTCAAGGCGGTGAAAGTAGGTCACTTGGCTCTAACAAGGCAGGACTTGTGGGCAGTAGAGACTTTTCTGAAAGTAGAAAGGTGGGACAGGCCATTTTAGGGAACACCTTTTGTAAGGATACAACAATCTCAAAGCCATCCAGCACTTCAAGTGAAAAATCCTTGTCAACTCACTCTGCTTAAAGAAGTGAGACATAAAGCAATTAACATTTAACATTACCTCTGGCCAGGCATTGTGCTAAGCACTTCACATGCACCTCATTTAATCTTTACAACTCCCATTTTACAGATGAGGAGACTGGGCACAGAGCTCTCATGTTACTCATCCAAGTTCACACAGCCAGTGGGCGGCCAAATAGTGCTCTAACTCAGCTGTCTAACTGCTAATGACCAATCAGACCTCTAGCGATTTTATGTGCAGCAAAAAGCAAGAAGTGGCCAGCTACGTATCTGTGAACTAGCCTTCAAGTACCAGGGCAGGGATCCAGAAAGTCCTTGGAGGAAAAACAGAGCTGAGATTTCCTTTGCAATTCTGAAGATTGTCTAGAACCAAAACTAGAAAACTGGGTCCATAGCAATTGTGTTCTGTTGGGAGAAAACAAAACCCAAACACTTGCTGAGACTCCTATGTGGTCACTGCTTGAAAAACTTTCAATCAAATAGAGTAAACAAGAGCTTGGGTGAGTCCTTTTGCTGTGAAAAACGATGAATGCATGGTTAAAATCTTGAGGGCTCATTCTCCTACCTTCCCACCCTCCAAGAGTTCGTGAGTTTTACCCATCTGCAGCTCCTCAGCCAGAGGGCCAAGGACATCAGCCAGGAGAAAGCTCTCTGCAGTCTTACTAAATGGCCAGCACCTAACTCACCATCTGCCTGTTTATTAATATATTTGCCAAACGTGTGTGAAATACCTACTACTTAGCAGACAATGAGATAGATACTGACATGGAGTATGGCAGTACTTAAAATGGGGCTTCTTTGTGGGTTTGGCAGTTGGACAGTAGTCATTATAGAACCATTACATAATCAGATTTAATCTGTGACACAGTGATAATAATGGCTGTACTTCATTAAGAGCACACTACTGCCAAGCACATTGTTAAGCCATCTATCTATCTCATCTATCTATCTATGTATATATAATTAACTTACATTTCAACCACATACATATCCTCTGTACAACATTGAATTGATAATATTTGTATCATCTCTAATTTATAAATATGGCGCTTTAAAGCTACATGAGAGAACCGAAGTTATTTGTCCAAGGTTACATCATGCTAACCAACAAAACTAAGATTTAAAAGTAGGTCTATTTCACTCTAAACCCCAAGGCCTAGCACTCAGCATATGAGGGCTGAGAGTTGGTGTAGAGAGTAGTTGAGAGCATGAATTCTTGAATAAAACTAATTGGGTTTGAATGCCAGCTGTGCCATTTTCCAGTTGTGTGATCTGGGGCAAATTTCTAACCTCCCTGTGTCTCAGTTCCTCGTCTGTAAGAGGAAGACAAGAGTAGTTTGTGCCCCATAAGCTGGGTATGAGGTTGAAATGAGTCAATAAATGTAAGGTGCTTAAAAGTATATATAAGGCCAGGTGTAGTAGCTCACATCTGTAATCCCAACACTGTGGAGCGCAGAGGTGGGCAGATCACTTGAGGTCAGGAGTTTGAGATCATGCTAGCCAACATAGTGAAACCCTGTCTCTACTTAAAAAAATACAAAAAAATTAGCCAGGCATGGTGCTGCATGCCTGTAGTCCCAGCTACCTGGGAGGCTGAGACAGGAGAATCACTTCAACCCGGGAGACGGAGGTTGCAGAGAGCCGAGATGGCACCACTGCACTCCAGCCTGGGCAACAGAGTGAGACCCCATATCAAAAAAAAAATTTTTTTTTAAGTACTACTTAAGGACAGGGAACAGAGCTAAGAGACAAACTGGGACCAGAAGAACAGAACAGGCATCTGGAAATGGGATGCAGGCCACAGACACTGGGCAGCTCAACCTCAGATCAGGAAGCTCAAGACAAATTGGGATAAGGGGTTTGAGCTAAGACTGGTTTTAAGGTAATGAATTATATAAAAGTTGCCAGGCCTGGCTCACACCTATAATCCCAGCACTTTGGGAGGCCAAGGCTGGTGGATTACCTGAGGTCAGGAGTTCGAGGCCAGCCTGGCCAACATGGCAAAACCCCATCTCCACTAGAAAATACAAAAATTAGCTGGGTGCAGTGGCAGATGCTTGTAAGCCCAGCTACTTGGGAAGCTGAGGCAGGACAATCACTTGAACCAGGGAGGCGGAGGTTGCAGTGAGCCAAGATTGCACCACTGCACTCCAGCCTAGGAGACAGAGACTCTGTCTCAAAATAAGTAAATAAATAGATAAATAAATAAATAACATTGCCAGAGAATATGTGCAAGTTTTTTCTCCTTCATTCTGGGTATGTTCAAAAGGAGCACATTTAGAAGAAGGAAGCCCATTTAGCAGAACAAAATGAAGCCATTCAGTTATGTGTGCAAATTTCTTCTTGGCCATGTTCCCCAGGATGGATGAACTGGCAATGGACTTGCATTCCCACCATAAACAACTAGACAATCAGACACGATACATGAAACACATGTTTTAAGACATTGAATAATAGGCAGTGTAGGAATGTAATTTTAGAAAAGAAAAACAGGTGAGGTGAGCCTACTCTTCCCTTGCTTTCAGCCTAGAAGTGCTCCCCAGACCCTTGTATGGTTCAGAGAACCCAAGCAAAGCATGGCCATTTTGCTGAGTTGAGAAGGCAGAGATCATGGAAGCTGAGGTGGCTGGAATTTGTGAGGCAAAGTACCAGAGAGTTGGATGAAATGTAGAAAGGAATCACAGAAATTTCCTGTGAGCTGACGTGGAGTCATTTTCAGAATATACAGCTAAATTTTAAAAAGCTTAACAAAAGCAAAGGGCAAAACCATATATATAGTAGGCTAATTTTGTGTAAGAAAGAAGGGAAAATAAAATATAGATGTATCTCTTATTTAAAAAAAAATTCAGGAGAAAGCACCAGAAATCTATATAAGATCCCTCTGAATTCATGGCTGAATAAGCCATGCATGTATAGGGAGAAACACCATGAGGCCAGGTGAAGAACAACCAGGGAGCTGTGAACCCAGCAATTCTCAGACCTAACAGCTGTGAGACATTTGAATTCCAACTGATCAGATAGTTAAGACTGCGCTAAACATGGGGATATTCAGTAGAGCCTATGGCTAAGGTCATGCCTCAGTAGTAGGGCTAAACTAGTCCTACAGTAAATAGTACTTCAGAACTGCTCTGATAAAACACACTCACAAGCATCAAAAGGAGCAAGATAACAGGTAACTCATCTGTCTGCCAGAACAAAACCAATACTTTTTAAAGGAAGATAAAAATCAAATACTCAACGTATAATATACACAATGGCAAGCATTAAATAAAAAATTAAATTCAAGGCTGCAGTGAGATATGATCTCACCTCTGCACTACAGCCTGTGCAACAGAGTGAGATTCCTATATTTTAAAATATTAATAAGTACTAGACTCACAAAGCAGAAGGAGATGTGACCCATACCAACCAGATCAATAAAACTGCTGCCTACAAAGGGTTGAGGGGTGGTGAAGAGGACAGAAGAAGAAGTCTATCCCTGATTTGGATAGACTTTCACATACAGTTTTGACTTTTGGAAGCATGCTAACGTGTTTTTGTTTTTGTTTTTTTTGAGACAGAGTCTCACTCCGTCCGTCACCAGGCGCCAGGCTGGAGTGCAGTGGCACGACCTTGGCTCACTGCAACCTCCGCCTCCTGGGTTCAAGCAATTCTCCTGCCTCAGCCTCCCAAGTAGCTGGGACTACGTGCATGCACCACCATGCCCAGCTAATTTTTTTTGTATTTTTAGTAGAGATGGGGTTTCACCATGTTGGCCAGGTAATGTTTTACATATTAAAAAATAAAATTGAATCAATAAGAATGTGGAAAAACATATTCGAATAACTGGGGAATAAAAGAACTAATCCAAGTAACTTCCAAGTAACAATCCAAGGCTTCTTCACTGACCTCTCCAGCCCACAGCTGCCTTTCTTTGCTCTAAACTCCAAGAGCAAACTCTCTCTGTTCCATTTATTCATACTCAATCCTGGTGACTGGCATATGGTGTGAACACAGACTTGGAAATCGGACAATCTGGTTCTAGATCCTGGCTCCCTCACTTACCTATTATGAGACATGTGCAGAGGGCAGATGTGTGCAGTAAATAGATCATGAGGGGAAAATGCCTGGCACATAGTTTTCTTTTTATTTATTTATTTATTAAACTTTAAGTTCTGGGATACATGTGTAGAACATGCAGGTTTGTTACATAGGTATACATATGCCATGGTGGTTTCCTGCACCCATCAACCTGTCTTCTAGATTTTAAGCCCTGCATGCATTAGGCATTTGTCCTAATGCCCTCCCTCCCCTTGCCCCCCACTCCTGAACAGGACCTGGTGTGTGATATTCCCCTCTCTGTGTCCATGTGTTCTCACTGTTCAACTCCCACTTATGAGTGAGAATATGCAGTATGTGATTTTCTGTTCCTGTGTTAGTTTGCTGAGAATGATGGTTTCTAGCTTCATCCATGTCCCTGCAAAGGACATGAACTCATTCTTTTTTATGGCTGCATAGTATTCTGTGGTGTATATGTGCCACATTTTCTTTATCTAGTCTATCATTGATGGGCATTTGGGTTGGTTCCAAGTTTTTGCTATTGTGAATAGAAGCATAGTTTTCAGTGAATATTAGGCCCTAGAGTAATCACCCAGTAGTGTTGCTAAGAATATAATTTCTGCCTTGTGATGTTTCTTTTGATACTGTTTAATTATCCTGCCTTCATATAACCTTTTGCTTGCTAGATCAGTTCCTTGAGGAGAGAACTTCAGCTTTAAACATCCTAGTCCTTTCATGGCACACAGCACGATACAGGAAATGCACCAGGTGCTCATAAGTGCCCAGCAGTAGGCTCCCCTCATCAGTGAGCCTGGAGTCATGATGGGGGCCAAGAAGGAACTCAGTCTACTACATGCACTGCCTCAGAATGAGAACCCTTAGGGAGATTTGGATATTTGAGGTCACAGGGATATTTCTCATATGGCAGAATCCTAACTTTCAGAATTTAGAGTTCCACACCAGCTTCAAATGCCTATAACACCAAATCCATTCTTTCTTTACTTACCACTTACCAGAATTTCCTAGACCTGTTTTCTCTTCTCCAGAATCCCTTCAAAGAGTCAAATGCTTCAGCAACCCACCAAAATATTTTTAAAATATTGACTTCCTAACAATTAACATACAAATATGTAAAATAAAGCCACAAGCTGTAGGTAGAGGAATATAAATCCAAATTTAATTCTGTATTATAAAGCAACGTTGCATTGCAATTCCCTAATTCTGTATGGCAGTGCAATGCCTGACACAAAGGAAGGGATTGCCTTCTAAATACCTGCATGACTATTAAATCTGAGATCACTTGGGAGCTCGTGTCCATGACTAGTGCTTAAAATATGTAATCATCATAATAATCACAGTCATTTATTGAGAACTGACTTTGTGCCTCACACTGTGCAGTATGTTCTATGTAAATCATTTCCTCCCCCCAACAACTCTGTAAAGTAAGTGATCCTACCTTCATTTTACAGATGATATTCCCCAGGCTGAGACACTGAGAGAATGGCCTTGAGTTTGTGACTGCAGCCATTACACATACTATACACCCCATAATGGTGATTATTTTAACTTGATTTTTTTTTTTCTCCAAAGACTGGCATTCCTGGCCTGACACAGAACTGACCAAAGGCAGAAAGGCAGGAGTAGTCGAGGCAGTGCCGGAAATCGGACAGTTGCAACAGGCTCACTCCTTATGGGAGAGGCAGGGTCACAGGAGGGAGTCAAGCTGAATGCCGGCGGTTCCTGAAAGTTGCGTGGCAGAGGGGCTGATGCCATAGCACAGAGGAGGGACCATGTAGTCATGCCTGAGAAGCATAGCCAGTGGTGCCACCAATCCTGGCCAATGACCTCAGTCCCTCTGGAACTGCCTTGAACAATCATCAGCTCTCATGGTGGCTCTTGCCCAGCACTGACCTTAAGGACACCTCTCGTCATCTGACAATTAGCAATATTTTCCAGGGTGGATTAGTTTCCCATTGCTTCTATAACAAATTACCACACACTTAGTAGCTTATGCAAGACTGATTTATTATCTTACAGATCTAGAGGTCAGAAATCCCAAAATAGTTCTTATGAACTATGATCAAGGTGTCAGCAGAGCTGTTGTGTTTCCAGAGGCTCTAGGAGAGCACCTTTTCCAGCTTCTAGAGGCTGGCCTCATTGATTGGATGGTGGCCATATCCTTCATCTTTAAAGCCAACAGCTAGCATCTTCCAGTCTCTCTCTGAGTCTGCTTCTATCATCACACGGCCTTCTCTAAGTGTGATCTTCCTGCCTACCTCTTAGAAGGACCCTTGATTACTTTGGGTCCATACGGATAACTCAGGATCATTTTGCCATCTCAAAACGATCCATAATATAACCACATCTACGAAGTTCTTTTTTCCAGGTAAGCTTAAATATTCCCAGAGATTATGATGTGACCACCTTTAGTGGTGGTGGGACATGGGGACAGAGGCATTATTCTGACTGCTACACAAGGGAGCTAGCAAGAACCCAGTGGGTAATTTATCCTAGAGCTGGCCCTTCTGCTCTATGGAGACATCACGGTACAGTGGGGAGGCCACAGGCTTTGGAGCCAGGCAGCTGTGAATTTCAATTCCCAGCTCCACTATCTGTGGTCTTGAGCAAGTTACTTAAGTCCTTAACTTCTTGGAGTTTTAGTTTGTGCTTGTGGGGATGACTGTAGTATGGCAAGGGTGATTATATAACTTGGACATAACATATGCAAAGTGCCTGGTACCTCCTTAATAAGTGAGGGGCTATCATCACTGTCACTCTAATGTTGTTTCAGCACATTCTGTGAGTGTGGTGATGGAAATGCTAAGTCCATGTTCTGTGAAGCAGAATGCCTCCCTGCTGGGCCTCAGTGGCAATGCCAACTGTAGCCTTCTTTGCCAAAGGACAGGCAGGTGGACCTGCAGGAGGGAGGAAGCAGGCTGTTGAACAAAGCTCACAATATAGTTGGGTTCTGTTTGATCATCAGTTAGCAGGTGTATGCTCATGCACTTGTTGGCAGTTTCTGCTCAGATGGCCAATTCCTGGCTTTGGTCCCTCTGAGGACTCCATGGACAGTGCTGCCAGCTCAGGTGCCTACTCCTACCCACCTAATGCTGCCAAGGTGTTCTCATGCTCATTAGAAACATCAAGACCAGACCAGAGGACCGCTAATTGCAAATTCATTTTCCATGCATGGAACAAATGGAAAAAGCCAGCAGCTTACCCACAGTCCTTTGAATTGAAGTTGCAAATCCTTCTCACAGAAGTCCACATGGGATTTAATAACCATGGACATGGGAAACTAGTCATAAGTCATCATTTTTTCCATTTTACAGGTGGGGATGTCTGGGAGGCATGCTTCATGTTGCTGGAACAAGAGAGAAGCCTAATCTCCTTACTTGTACAGCCTCTTAGATCTTAATTGAGCTTGGGTATTTCAAAGGTTGAGATTCAGCCTGAACTTTTTCAATTTTTTCTTGTATTTAAAAACAGAGCCACAAAGGGGTAATGTCCAGCCCCTCAAAGTGGTAAGCTATCCTATGACCCAGCTTAATCATGCAGTGCAACCCTATAGAGTAAACCCATCATTACTGCTGCCGTTACCACCACCATCCTTCACCCAGAGAAGGACATGACAAGGGAAATGTCAGTGATATGACCATAATGCTCTGAGTACAGGGGTGGGGAGCTGTGGTCAGTAAGAAGAATAGTAGGGTACAGGAGTGAAGGGGTCAGTGCACGCAGGGTAAAATGACATTAGGAGAGATTAGGCTCTTATAACTACACAGAGGACTACCTGCATAGTTAAGCAACATCACCGTGACTAAATTCATTTGTTTAAAATCCATTCATCATCTATTCATTCATGAATCAGCTTTTCAAGTCAGCATTTATTGAACACCGTCTATATGCCAGGCACTGCATTAGCTTCTGGTTATTTAAGGATGAGCAAGATACTGATTGCTGTGATTCCAATATGGTTTGCTTGTCCCCAACAAATCTCATGTTGAAATTTGATCCCCATGTTGGAAATGGGGCCTGATGAGAGGTGTTTGGGTCATGGGGCAGGATCCCTCAGGAACAGATGAATGACTTCTCTTGGGGGTGAGTGAGTTCTCACTCTACTGGTTCCCATGAGAGCTGCTTGTTAAAAAGAGTCCCCCATCCCTCTCTCTTGCTTCCTCTCTTACCACATGATCTCCACATACAACAGCTCCCCTTCACCTTCTGCCATGAGCGGAAGCAACCTGAGGCTCTCGCCAGGTGCAAATGCCCAATCTTGAACTTTCCACCCGTCAGAATCATGAGCCAAGTAAGCCCTAGGTATTCCTTTATAGCAACACAAAACAAATGAAGACATCCATGGTGCCCTAGAGAAAGAGACTCAGCACATCGGTGGTGTGGCAGATACAGAACCAGGGTATCTAATTTATCTACGTCACAGAGCAGAAATGTCTTCACATGAACTAGTGAGTTTCTATGTCTTTGTTTACCTCACTCTTACCATCTGGAATGCCCTGCTTCACAGCTTCTCTGTGATAGAACCACCTTCATCCTTAAGGGCCTGGCACAAGGCCTCCTTCTCCTTTAAAACCTCCCCAAGCTGGCTCTCAAACTATGTTCTCCTGCCTCTGCGCTCCCACAAAGCCTTGCACCTGAAATTTAGGCTCTATCAGGGCTGATTTCCATGGGAACTGTGGTTTACAACTGTCTCCTAGATCAAACCCCCGGTATCTTAAGAACAGTGTCATAAGGACAGGGCCTTGCCTTCATCATCTTTGTTTTTTTTGTTTGTTGGTTTTTTTCACTTTTTTGTTTTTTTTTGAGACATAGTCTCACTGTGTCACCCAGGCAGGAGTACAGTGGCACAATCTCACTCACTGCAACCTCCGCCACCCAGGTTCAAGCAATTTTCAAGCTTCAGCCTCCCAAGTAGCTAGGACTACAGGCATGTGCCATGGCATCCAGCTAATGTTTAGTTTAGTTTTGTTTTGTTTTGCTTTTGTATTTTTAGTAGAGATGGGGTTTCACCATGTTGTCCAGGCTAGTCTCGAACTCCTGACCTCGGGTGATCTGCCCACTTTGGCCTCCCAAAGTTCTAGGATTACAGTCTTGAGCCACCACATCCGGCTGCCTTTATCATCTTTGTAGAGTATACATACTGAGGAAGAGCTCAATAAATGATTGACAAGATGCTTTACTTTTCCCCCAACTTTCTTTCAGGGGTATAACAACGATCCCCATCCTGAGGCCCTAGTATACACCATACTATGAAAACACAAGATAAGTGTCAGGCACAATGGCTCATGCCTGTAATCCCAGCACTTTGGGAGGCTGAGGCTGCAGGATTGCTTGAGCCCAGGAGTTTGAGACAAGCTTGGGCAATGTACTGAAACCCTGTAGCTACAAAAAATAAGATTAGTTGGGTGTGGTGGCATGTGCTTGTACTCCCAGCTACTTGGGAGGCTGAAGAAGGAGGATCGCTTGAGCCCTGGAGGCTGAGGCTGCAGCGAGCTGAGGTTGCACCACTGTATTCCAGCCAGGTGACAGAATGAGACCCTGCCTCAAAAAAAAAAAAAAAGCAAGAGGAGTTTGTAATGGATGGAGTTTTGCCATGTTGCCCTGGCTGCTCTAGAACTCCTGTAGTCAAGCGATCTGCTTGCCTCAGCCTCCCAAAGTGCTGGGATTACAGACATGAGCCACTGCTCCCTGTCAATTTTTGATAAGCTTTTATTGACTCTGAAGTTCATTTGGAGTGAAAAACAAACATAATATCAGCTATGCAAATGACTGTTGTGACAAGAAAGGTAGGTAGAAAAATATATCAGATTTGACAGAACATTGCTTGGAATGTAGTCAGCATTTAATAAATGATAGATAATAACATGAAGGAGAGTAAATACCATGATGTATCTGGAAAGCAGCAGCCATAATGCATGAAGTTCATAGAAGTCATTTCTGGGTTCACATTTCATCTACATCTACATTCTTTCATCAAATATCAAGGGTTAGACACTATTTTAGGAGCAGAGGCTATAGCTATGAATGAGACAGACATGGGCCCCGCCTTCGAGTTGCTCAGAGCCTAATGAGAGAGGCAAACAACCACTGCAATCTGCTGTGGTAAGTACCAAAAATGGCATTGTCCACAGGGCACCAAGGAGAAAGGCCTTGACTGTTTAGGGAAATGGGAAGAGGAGACAGACTCAAAGGAGTTAAATGACACATCCAAGGTTACACACCTGGACTAGCTTCTGCAATGCCTCTCAAATGTGGTGGTTTAACTGCCTTATCACGCATCACAGCATCATAGTGCTCACCACCATGAACTGCAATTGTCCCACCAGGAGATGGACCCCAGGAATCTGCCAGATACTCACACAGCACCTCCCAGTTTGGTCACTGTGAAATAAGCTCCATGTCTCCCAGATTATGAGCACTCGGAGGGCAAGAGCTACATATCTTTCAGAGCCCAACACAGGGTTTGAAACACAATAGGTCATCAATAAATATTGAATGTTAAATTAGTGAGTAAATGGTGCTCATAAAGGTTAACTGATTTGCACAAAATTACTTGGCTAATAAGCAGCAGGGCTGGTGCCGATATAAGTTATATGACTCTCCCCTTCAACACTGAGTAAAGGGAATAAATGAACAGCCAAACAGTGAATGTCTCTGCCTGGCCTGGAAGAGCACAGATTCAAGTGATTTTTTTTTCCCCAAAATCATTTTCACAGATTATGATATGGCTCCATCTGACCAGCAGAGGGCAGTCTTGGATGGAACTAGCATCCCAGGCCCCCTGACCAGAGTCATCATCTGTGCCTTGGCTCTGCAGAGAAGGTGGATTTTTTTTTTTAAGGGAGGCGGAAAAACAACAACAACAAAAACAAAACCTACCAGAGCTGAAAGTCTTTTCCAAATTATCCCACCTGTATCAACATCCTGTCCTATTTATTGAATTATTGACAATAAGTTACTCTTTAATATGTGAATGATAAAAGGAGGTGTTTGAGTGAACTAAGTTTCTTTCTAAGAATCTGAAACCTGAAGCCTAAGTAGTGACATCGTTAACTAGATGGGACCAAGGAAAGATGGATTATTTCTTCTATTTTAGAAATTAAAACTGGAAGGGACCTTAAAATGATTCTTTACTGAAAACTAGAAAAATTACCATTGCCTAGCAGCCATCTAGGTAATGTCAAAACTGAGACCAAACACATCATCAGAATTACTTCTTTTTTTCTATTTTTCCAACTTAAAAGCCAATGTGATGGTACAGAATTACTTCTTTATAAATATATCCATGAGTTTAGGTAGAGGAGTTTTTTGAGTCAAAAATGGATCTGTAACTGTTGCCCCCATCTGCCTGATGGTAGAAAATTTGATCCAGTGACTTTTACTTATATTGAGTCAAAGTTTCTGATTTCCCAGTCGTGTCAGATTTAAATTTCCAAATTCCAGATTTCCACCTGCCCCTTTTCCCCAGGGCTGCATCTAAATTCTGAGGGAACCTGTGATCATGCTTTAGGGTTTGAGGCGGGGATCTGGTTCCTGATGGTTGTTGTCTATTCCTCACTGGCATCCGCTGAGGGAGACAAAGTTTCTCAGGTGTCATTGTCCTTCCAAATGGGCATGATGTGAGCTGACAGTGGCCTCCTGGCCTGCTCGTGTTTTGTGCTCCATGCTGCTGTCTGGCTGATTTCCCTCACCATACTGTGAAACCCCTCTTGAGCCCTTCATTTTTTCAGCTTTTTATGGGGAAGAGGGGACACTGGGAGTTTTGAGTGCTGCTCCATACCACTCACTCTGGGATCTTGGGAAACTCTGGGGGTCTGTCTCAGGTCTCTCCCTAACCCCATGGCCCATCTTGGTCCACCTGACAATCTCTACACCCCATGATCTTGCGGCAGAAGTCACATATACAAGACTGCTGTCTCCAGTAATTCCAAATAAAGAGCAGAATACAAGTTACTGCACTCATGTATTCCATAAAGGTGAGAATGTCATTATCCCTCTTCCACGAATATGACCTAGGGATCAGGGACCTGGATAGAAATAGGATTTCATACTGTGTTTAGTTCCCTGGATGCCTCGTAGCCTGTTGCCTTTCATCAGCCCAAAAGTAGCTTTAATCTCTTCTCCTCGGCAGAATTAGGGGTGAGCTAGAACAGGCATGGAGGAGGGGGTAAATTAAGTCAGGAAAAGCTTCGCTTAGATGGTAAGATTTATTTTTAGTCAAATTTGAAACATTTTTGACCTTTATATTTTCAAAAGTGTTTTTCAATCTTTCTCATATTCTTCAGGGATTCCAATGACATATACATTAAATCACCTGAAATTGTCCACAGGTCAATAAGATTGTTTATTTTTTAATCTTCTTTTCATATGTGCTTCAATGTTTTGTAGTTTCTTTTGATTGGTCTTCAAGTTTTTCACTCCTTTCTTCTGCAGTGTACAATCTTCTCTTTAACCCATCCAGTACATTGTTCATTTCAAATCTTTTGTTCTTCAGTTCTAGAATTGTCATGTGGTTTTTACGGTTTTACTTTTTGAGCTAAAATTCCTCATCTCTGCAATCATTATGCCCACTTTTCCTTTAAAGTCTTAAACACATTTATAATAGTTGTTGTAAAGCCTTTGTCTGCTAACTCCTACATCCATATCATCTCTGAGACTATTTATATTGACAATTTTTTCCTGATTATGAATCATATTTTCTAGCTTTTTTCATATCTAGTAATTTCTTATTATATGCTTTACCAGCTGAATTGGAGAGCCTAGACCATATTTTCCTCAGAAGTACATGGAGTTTTATTTTAGCACGCACTTGAGTTCCTAGCAGATCATCCTGATCCTATTGAGGCTTGGTTTTATACCTTTTTAGGGTGGGTCCAAAGTTGCCCTTACTTCAGGGAATGACCTTAATTCTAAAATGTGGTCTTTTAACGTCTCAATTAAATTCTCTGAGTTTTCAGTCAGATTGCTTCACTTTGAATGGTTGGAATGTCAACATCTCCAAACACTGTGTGACCTCTGGAATCATTGTTCAGTTCTCAGCTCCCCAGGAACTCTTCTCTGTTAGGCCTTGGGTAGTCTTACGCTGCATATATGCAGCTTAGTATTCAGTCAAAGACCCAATGGGTTCTCTATGCATATTTCTTAAAGTTCCTGTTCTGTACAATATTCTCTTCTCCAGTACCGTCCCACAAATTCTGGCCACCTCAGTAGCCCCAAACTCTATTTCTATTTCTTCCACTCAGCAAAACTTTAGAGAACTGCAGTCTCTTACCAGACCCTTTGTGAGTTTCACTTCTGTTAAGCCTCACAATCCTGTGACTTCTAACATCCAATGGCTGACAACAGTTGCCTCATGTATTTTGTTCCGTTTTATTGTCATTGATAGTGAGAGGAGAACTCTGATCTTCATAACTCTACAATGGAAGATACAGAAAGTCAGGAGGTAACATTTAAGCTGAGGCCCATAAGATGACAAGAAGCCAACTGTGCAGAAAGCCACAGGAATAGCATGTTCAGGCAGAAGGGTCAACATGTGCACAGGCCAGATAGCAAAGCTTGCTATATTTATCTCCTGAGAAAATATGGATATATGTGTGACTGTATTTGTGTGCACACATAGGTGGGTAAACATCTCTATAACTAAAGCTATCTCAAATGGCATAATAGTAAAAGCATGGGCTCTAGAATCAAACAGCCCAGGGGCAAATTCTACCACTTACAATTAGCAGCAAGGGATGTTCAGCAATTTGCTTAGCTCTTAATTTCAACTCTTTCTTCTGTCAGATGAAGCTTGTTATACACATGCAGCAGGACTCCCGTGGGCATTAAATGTGATAATGTATGTTAAGTATCTAGCAAGATAATAGAATAAATACTATATAATGCATTATTTCCTCTTCTGTAAGTTTTTAAATAATGTTCAAAGAGTGAAATATAATGTATAAATATTGGGCAATGTATAAAATACAGAAACTATTTTCCAAATACAAATACCATTTTTCTGAGTTCTTTAAAGTTCTTGAATATCAAGTTATTCAACTAGGATCAAAGGAAAATTTCACACATATCCCACACTTAACACATTCTTGATTCCAACATTCTCTCATCTGGGTTATTTATAAACATATCTGTACTCTGCCGGTTCCTCCACCTTCAGGTCACTGTTAAGGTCATTTGAGTGCAGAGACATTTTATTTGTCTCTCCTACAGACAGTGGCCCAGCACCTAGCACATAGCATGTTTATTCAAACATTATAAATCTTTCTTCAAAGGAGTAAATAGACATAATTTTTCATACAAGAAAATAAAACTTGGAGTTGTGCATATACCATAACAAAGCAATCTGTTATAATGGTGAAAATCCAGTTATCCTATTGTGATTCCACTAAATATTGAACAACCCACTATGAGTAGTAGAAAGACATAGGAAAACAGAGCCCTGATTGCTTTTTTTTGTTTGTTTTTGTCTTTGATTTATTTTTATTTTTATTTTTATTTTTATTTTTTTTAATTTTTTTATTTTTATTTTTTTTATTTTTTGAAAGAAAGAAAAAGAGAAGAAAGAAAGTGAGAGTGAAAGAAAGAAAGAAAAATAATGTATGAGAGAAAGAAAGAGGAAGAAAAAGAGGGAGAGAGAACAGGATTCTTGTTCTACTACCCAGGCTAGAATGCAGTCTAAAAATGGGTATTAAAGACCTCTATTATGCCAATAATTGTGTTTAACAATGGAGACAGGAAGGAATAAGAGATGAAAATAACAAACAAGCAGCCAACCAATATTTTATTTAAACCTGTGAAATGCTATGCAATTGCTGAGGAGTGATTTATTTCCAAT
>CAUYLG010047788.1:0-65072 GCA_963573385.1 Cacajao melanocephalus | reverse complement strand
AGCATTTTTATCATACAGTAGATTCCATCCATTCACTATACTTTTCTAACTGAGTTGTCCTACATGCAAGTACATGTTTTTAATGTTGTCTGTCTTCTGTGCTGTTCCTGTAAGTTTGCTATTAAAATACATTAAACTATACCTGCTTTTGGTCTTTATTATCAGCCTTGCCCCACAATTCATGCTCAAAATAATGTTAGTAATAAGTGCTTTGTCACTTTATATCTGAGACATAAGACTTACTGAGAGATGAGGAAAGTATGGGCTTGGTGGCAAAAGGAAACGAATACTGGCTTTATTTCTGATTCTTAGAAGCTTGCCAAAACCTAATGATCTTAACTCTTTGGATATGTTGTCTTCTGAACCAATTAATTCTAAAAGCTAGTCAACAGGATCACCTGGAAATAGTGGAATTTGTAAGTAGATCCAACTTTCATAAATGTTTAATAACAAATGGAAGTGTGTAACAGTCTTTAGCTCAAAAATTAATGCAGTCAAGATCTGGCTATATTAAGATGCTCTGTATTCATTAACCCTGAACTTAAGCACTAATGATTAATTCTTAGCCCTGTTTTATTTAGTATTGGTATGATTAATGTGAAATGAGGATAATAATGAACCTTAAGACTTTTAACAGATCCCATTAGTTGTAATGTTTGAGTGTTTGAAACTGCCCTAGAAGTGATGAAATGTTAATCACTATGCTAAGAATAGACTTCGTGTCAATAAGATACAACATTAGGCTTGCATTCTTACTGGTCTTAAACATTTTAGCTCTAACTTAATCTTTCAACTATAGGTGGCTATAAAATTCTTTAATGGGAGAATTATTTCTAAGAGCCTGATTTTGTTAGCATGCATCCTAGTTTTCAGTGTGATCTTTTGCATATACGGGGAAGTACTGGTAATGCTTGGTACTTTCTTAGTAGTTGAATATTCTCTGTTTAGTCCAGTTTTTCAGTGCAAAGTACCAAATGGTAGGCCTTTTCATGAAAAACACTCAGAAGAAAAAGTAGGTGTCTCCGTTAAGGGAGGAAGTTAATGTTACCTGCTGGACTCTGATAAGGACCAGTTATTTACCAGTACAGTCCTTTGAGTTCTCGGAATCCTAAATTCTCCAAAAGTTTTCGTGTGCTTAAAAGTACATTTTTTAAATTGCCCTATGAGTGGTTAACAGTCAATTCTTTTTTTAAGCAAAATTTCAATTGGTTTAAATAGATAATTAGTACTATGTGGTCATTGTGGTCATTGTCCAGGTATAAGACAGCAAGTTGTGCATTATAGAAAAAAGTACAAAGATGAACTTGGCACTCAGTGTGTGTACACGGATGTCTGGTGAATTTATTGAATTTGTCTCATAATGCTATGTTAATATTGGCCATGTATTCCTAGAAAGTAGGTAACTTTTGTTAATACTTGCAAATGAGGCAGTGGAATTTGGGAAGACATTTTTAATTGACTAGGACTTGACCAATATGCTATCCTTTGACTCATGCGGATCTGCCAGCTCATTGATCCCCGGCTCAGTAACTATTAGGCTGATAATCCTCTTTCCTATGATGCTTGTATATGACAATTCTACCCAGAAAAAAAAAACTGAAGTGAATTGGAATTGAGCTCAAAATGTATGGAGACTAGGTAAAATCACCACTTTGTTTCAGCTTTTGAATAGCAAAGTAACTTAAATAGCCAATAAACACCTCTTAAAATTTCAGAAAAGTTCCCTAAAGTCTAAATTGACTTGACAGATGAAAAACCCCAGAAAATTATATTTTAAGACAAAAATTCAGGTAAATGTCTTAGGAAAGTTGGGAATACTGTAACTTCGGAAGAATCTTTAGGAATTTGAAAATATTAACCAAATGGGGGGAATCTCAGTTATTACAAATAGGTAAATGCTTGCAGAATGCGCAAGCTCTTGCCCTTCTTGACAGTCTAGAATCTTTAAGAGGAAATACATTCAAATTTGCAAATATATTGAGGGCCTGCTGAATGCTGAGGATGCAAAAGTATGCTGGAACTCAAAATTTAATTTTCAACAACCCTATGAAGTGGGTACTGTTTTATGCTCTATTTTACAGGTGAAGAAACGGCAAATGGAGGAGGTAGAGGTAGACTTTGTCCCCAGAAAGGCTAAATCCAGGGCCATTCCCTTAAGTGATAATGTAGAATTAATTAGAGCAGTTAATTTGCCAGGGATTGTAGAAGTTGAAGTCGGCAGTGGGAGAAACAAATGGGGGGTGGGGATAGGAAACAAAATTAGGATTGAGGGTGATGTTTTAGAAATTACAAGAAAAGCCTATATGCAAAGACCGTGGTGCTCATCACCTGCTCAGTCATAACCTACCCCCTTCATTCCATTCTCATCACCTATTCTCTTAGGCTCTTCCTCCGAAAAGGCATCCAACTTTCCACTTACCACATCTACTGCCCTAATTTTTTTATTTTTTGAGACAGAGTTTCGATCTTGTTGCCCAGGCCGGAGTGCAATGGCGTGATCTTGGCTCACTGAAACCACCTCCTGAGTTCAAGTGATTCTCCTGCCTCAGCCTCCCAAGTAGCTGGGATTACAGGTGCCTGCCACCATGCCCAGTTTTACCATTTTGGCCAGGCTTGTTCTCCAACTCCCAACCTCAGGTGATCTGCCTGCCTGGGCCTCCCAAAGTGCTGGAATTACAGGCATGAGCCACTGCCCCCAGCCTAATTTTTGTATTTTTAGTAGAGACGGGGTTTCACCATTTTGATCAGGCTGGTCTCGAGCTCCTGACCTCAGGTGATCCACCTGCCTCGGCCTTCCAGAGTGCTGGGATTACAGGCGTGAGCCACTGAGCCCGGCTATTTGTCTACTATTTTATTGACTGCTCCCACTATTATGCTGCAAGAACGAGGGTTTGCTCTATTTCCCATTATAGCCCCCATGCTGATATATAGTGAATCTGAATAAAAATCTGTCGAATTAATGCTCGAATGAATGAGTGGTTCTGCTTGCCTCCATGTCAACGTTAAGCTTCTGTAACCTTAATATACGATA
The DNA here is from genome assembly GCA_963573385.1 of Cacajao melanocephalus. NCBI lineage: Eukaryota > Metazoa > Chordata > Mammalia > Primates > Pitheciidae > Cacajao > Cacajao melanocephalus. The sequence continues at coordinate 62,041 of CAUYLG010047788.1, read as the reverse complement.
ATTGATGTGGTATTTTGAGGATTAAATGAAAGCAGATGCAAAAACAAGGCCTGGCCGGGTGCGGTGGCTCACGCCTGTAATCCCAGCACTTTGGGAGGCTGAGATGGGCAGAACACTTGAAGTCAGGAGTTCAAGACCAGCCCGGCCAACATGGTGAAACTCTGTCTCTACTAAAAATACAAAAATTAGCTGGGCATGGTGGCACACACCTGTAATCCCAGTTAGGAGGCTGTGGCAGGAGAAGTGCTTGAACCCGGGAAGCGGAGGTTGCAGTGAGCCAAGATCTTACCACTGCACTCCAGCCTGGGTGACAGAGTGAGATCCTGTCTCAAAAAAAAAAATGTGCTCTGAACAATTAACATTAGCAAAGCCATCTAGCAGGTGTTTTTTTTGTTTTTTGTTTTTTGGGTTTTTTTTGAGATGGAGTCTTGCTCTGTCACCCAGGCTGGAGTGCAATAGACCAATCTCGGCTCACTGCAACCTCTGCCTCCTGGATTCAAGCAATTCTCCTGCCTCAGCCTCCCATGTAGCTGGGATTACAGGTGCAGACCACCATGCCCAGCTAATTTTTGTATTTTTTTAGTACAGATGGGGTTTCACCATTTTGGCCAGGCTGGTCTTGAACTCCTGATCTTGTGATCCTCCCACCTCGGCCTCTCAAGGTGCTGAGATTACAGGCCCGAGCCACTGCACCCAGCCTATTTTTTAAACAAGATGTTGAATAGCTCATGAATACTAAACTGAAAGTGACAAACAGAATGGTTGTAGGGGTACTCCAAGGACAGTTTCTACTGAATGCATGTCACTTTTGCATCATCGTAAAGTTGAAATATTGTAGGTCTAACCATCATAACTTGAGACCATCTGTACATAGTTTATCAGTAGTAGTAAGTGCTAAAAAGAAAAACAGAATGTGGATAACAAGTGTCTTGGGTGGCGTTGGGGGAGATGTTGGCAGTTAGGGTAGCCAGGGGAGGCATCACTGAGGTATCTTTCAAGTCAAGTCCTGAAAAAAATGAGAGCAAGCCACACAGATGTGAGAGAAGAGTAGTTCAGGTCCTATTAGGGGTCCCGTTAGAGGAGGCAGCCTGGTATGTTGAGCATGCCACAGTGGAGCAAATGAGTAGAGAAGAACAGTGGGAAACCAGAGATATAATGGGAGCCAGAGCATGCAGCGCTTTATAGGTCCTGAAAGGACACTGAGTGAGATGGGAAACCTCTGGAGAGTTTGAGCAGAAGGACAAATGGTCTGACTTATGTTTTAACAAAATCACTCCAGCTGCTGTCTGGAGAATAGACTGAAAGCAATAAGGGTAGAGCCGAAAGGAAAACCAATTAAGCTATTGCAGTAACCTAAGTGCAACATGAAATAGTGGCTTGGACTTGGGTGGTGGCAGTGGAGGTGTGCAAAGTGGCATTCTGGATATTTTATTACAATGATAGGAGGATGGCTAGGACTTGCTGATGGGTGTAGGCATGAGAAAAATAAAGCGGAGGAGTTAATGGGGCCAGGGTTTTGATCTGAGTAACTGCATGAAGTTGCTATTGCTTGACATAGGGAAGACTGTGAGGGGAACAGGTTTGGGGAATATAAGGAGCTCAGTTTTGGACATGTTAAAATTGAGATGCTTAATTGGACTTTTTAGTGATGTCAAGTAGACTTTTGGATATGAACCTGGGGTTTAGGAAAGAGGTTTGGGCTGGAGATACAAATTTGGAAGTCATCAGCATGGTCTTAAAACTAGCTGAGAAGGCCAGGTGTGGTGGCTTACGCCTGTAATCCCAGCACTTTGGGAGGCTGAGGTGGGCGGATCACAAGGTCAAGAGATCAAGACCATCCTGGCCAACATGGTGAAACCCCATCTCTACTAAAAAAAATACAAAAATTAGCTGGGCGTGGTGGTGCGTGCCTGTAGTCCCAGCTACTCCGGAAGCTGAGGCAGGAGAATTGCTTGAACCTGGGAGGCAGAGGTTGCAGTGAGCCAGGATCATGCCACTCTACTCCAGCCTGGCAACAGAGCAAGACTCCATCTCAAAAAAAAATAAAAATAAAAATAAAAAAATAAACTGAGCTGAGATCACCAAGAAAGTAGGTGTTGATAGAAATTAGGGAGGAGGGCTGAATGTGGTGGCTCACGCCTGTAATCCCAGCACATTGAGAGGCTGAGGCAGGTGGATCACCTGAGGTGAGGAGTTTGAGACCAGCCCGACCAACATGGAGAAACCCTGTCTCTACTAAAAATACAAAATTAGCCAGGCATGGTGGTGCATGCCTGTAATCCCAGCTATTTGGGAGGCTGAGGCAGGAGAATCGCTTGAACCTGTGAGGTGGAGGTTGCAGTGAGCCAAGATCACGCGATTGCACTCCAGCCTGGTCAACAAGAGCAAAACTCTGTCTCAAAAAAAAAAAAAAAAAAGAAACAAAAAGAAAAGAAAGAAATTAGAAATTCAAGGATGGAGGCACTCAACATCTCAACATTTAGAGTTTAGGGACTAAGGGACAGCTCCAAAGAAGACTGAGAAGAAATAGGTATAGAGGAAGAAAGCCAGACATATGTGATAATCTGGAAGTCAAAAGAAGATAGTGCTCCAATGAGGACAGAAAGTGATCTATTGTGTCAACTACCACTAAGTCAAGTGGGGTGTGAGGTCTGAGAATTGACCATTGTATTTGTAGAGGTAATTGGTGATCCTAATAACAGTTTTGATGAAATAGAGGGAACAAAACCTGATTAGAGTGAATTCTAGAGAAACTAGGGCTTTCATCAAATGATGAAACTTCATATCATCAAAAAAGAGACAAACTGACATCATACTGAGGACACAACATCACCCAAAATGTTTAAACTGAATATAATAATAAGGATAAGGAAAAAACCTGATAAATCCAAAGTGTAAGACATTGAGCCAGGCACGGAGGCTCACACCTGTAATCCCAACACTTTGGGAGGCCAAGGTGGGCAGATCAACTGAGGTCAGGAGTTCAAGACCAGCCTGGCCAACGTGATGAAACCCTGTCTCTACTAAAAATACAAAAAATTAGCCAGGCATGGTGGCGCGTACCTGTAGTCCCAGCTACTTGGGAGACTGAGGCACAAGAATCACTTGAACCCAAGAGGCAGAAGTTACAGTGAGTCGAGATGGTGCCACTGCACTCCAGCCTCAGTGACAGAGCTAGACTTCGTCTCAAAAAAAAAAAAAAATTAGCTGGGCGTGGTGGCAAGCACCTGTAGTCCCAGCTACTCAGAAGGCTGAGGCAGGAGAATTGCTTGAACCTGGGAGGCGGAGGTTGCAGTGAGCCGAGATCATGGTGTTGCACTCCAGCCTGGGCAACAGAGCAAGACTCCATCTCAAAAAAAAAAAAAAAAGTAAGACATTATACAAAGCAACTTGCCTAAACTCAAAAAAAAAAAAAAAAAAAAAGTCAATTTCATTAAACAAGGGCAGGGGAACTGTTCTAGATTAAAGGTGATTTAAGAGACATGACAATTAATTGCATGTTAATCCTTCACTGGATTCTAGGTTTATTTTTTCAGGGAGCCCAGTGTGTGTAAGAGTCTGGATTAAAAAAAATCATTAAAAGGAAATTATTGAGGAGATTTTAATAAGCCCTGTATATTAAATACTACATCACTCTCAAATTTATTGAATGTATGATAATAACAGTATTATGATTGTAAAGAGAATGCTCTTGTTCTTTGAGGTAGTTGCTGAAGGGGTAAAAGGTCATAATGGGGTGGCTCCTGCCTGTAATCTCAGCACTGTGGAAGGCCGAGGCGGATGGACTGCTTGAGTTCAGGAATTTGAGAACAGCCTGGGCAATACAGTGAGACCCATCTCTACAAAAAAATACAAAAATTAGCTGGGCATGGTGGCATACACCTGTGGTCCCAGCTACTTGGGAGGGTAAGGTGGGACAATCCCTTGAAACCAGGAGGCAGAGGCTGCAGTGAGCTGAGGTCATGCCACTGCACTCCAGCCTGAGCAACCGAGTGAGACCCTGTCTCACAAAGAAAGAAGGGGCTGGGCAAGGTGGCTCATGTTTGTAATCCCAGCAATTTGGGAGGCCAACGCAGGCAGATCACTTGAGGCCAGGAGTTCAAGACCAGCCTGGCCAACACGGCAAAACCCCATCTCTACAAAAAATACAGAAAACAACAACAACAAAAACAAACAAAAAAGCTGGGTATTTTGGTGCACGCCTGTAGTCCCAGCCACTCTGGAGGCTGAGATGGGAGGACAGCTTGAGCCTGGGAGTCGGGGGTTGCAGTAATCCAAGATCGCACCACTGCATTCCAGTAAGTACCTGTCTCAAAAAAACAAAAAAAAAAGCAAAAAAAAAAAAGGAAAGGAAAGGTAGCAAGGAAGAGTTCAAAACAAGCAGTTAGGCGAAATGCTTTTAAAAAGAGAATTGGAGGGGCCAGGTCTGTGGCTCACGCTTGTAATCCCAGCACTTTGAGAGGCCAAAGTGGGTGGATCACCTAGGGTCAGGAGTTCCAGACCAGCCTGGCCAACATGGCGATACCCCTGTCTCTACTAAAGAAATACAAAAATTGGCTGGGCATGGTGGCTCACGCCTGTAATCCAAGCACTTTGGAGGACAAGGCGGGCGGATCACCTGAGGTTGGGAGTTCAAGACCAGCCTGACCAACACAGTGAAACCCCGTCTTAAAAAAAAAAAAGAAAGAAATACAAAAATTAGCTGGGTGTGGTGGTGTGTGCCTGTAATCTCAGCTACTCGGGTGTCTGAGGCAGGAGAATCGCTTGAACTTGGGAGGCAGAGGTTGTAGTGAGCTAAGACGGTGCCACTGCACTCCAACCTGGGTGACAGAGAGAGACTCTGTCTCAAAAAAAAAAAAAAAAAGAGAGAGAGAATTAGAGGAAACGAATTAGAGACAGCAAGTATACATAAGTTGCCAGGAGTTTTTGCTTAAAATGGAGAGAAACGGCAGTAACTGAAGAAGAAAGTGGGAACTCAAGAGACCTGTTTTTTTTTCTTTCCAACTTTTAGGTTCAGGGGTGCATACATAGGCTCGTTACATGGGTAAATTTCGTGTCTCGGGGATTTAATGCAGATAATTTTGTCACCCAGGTAATCAGCATAACACCTGAGAGGTAGTTTTTCTTTTATTTATTTATTTATATGTAGGGACTGACTCTGTCACCCAGACTGGAGTGCAGTGGTATGATCACCGCTCACTGCAGCCTCAACTTCATGGGTTCAAGGGTTCCTCTTTCATCAGCCTCTTGAGAAGCTGGAGCTACAGGCATGAGCCACTGCACCCAGCTAATTTTTAAAATTTTTTTGTAGAGAGAAGGTCTCACCATGTTGCCCAGGGTGGTCTCAAACTCTAGGTTCAAGCAACCCTCCCACCTCAGCCTCTTAAAAATTTTTAATAGGAAAAGTTCAGTTTTACAATTAGTGCTGGCAAGGCAAAAATAAGGAAAGTGGTAGGAGGTCCGGGTATTATGAGAGGACGCATGACAAACGTTTAGCACAGAGCCGGCCACACACAGTGTGGGCTCAATTCACGGTGGATTTTATTTGGTCATCATCATCACGTTTGGACCTGAAATAAAACACTTCTGATTCCAAGTGAAGGGGAGGGAGGTAGAGTGGAGGCAGTGCGGAGGGCTGGCTTGGATTTCTGCTAAGATGTCACAACCTCAGATACCCTCAAGGCATGCCATGCCCGGCTGAGCCGAGTGAGGGCCTGTGAAGCCTGATGGCGTGTAGGAAAGCTCGGTGGCCTCACTGTCAGCGCAGCCGAGGCCACCACGCTGACTCCAGACTGGTCAGCAGATGGCCGCGCACCAGGCCCTTCCTGAGGCCGGGGAGACTCAGCTCTCAGTTGCGGAAGCTGCCGGCCCGGGACAGACTCCTGAGGAGCGCTGCCCGCAGACTCGCGAAACGGGGCGTGGGGCCAGGCTGCTCCTTCCAACCCCTCCTCGGGGGCGGCCTGAGGGAGTGTCGCTGTCAGGGCTTCGAGGACTGAGGGTTCAGGGTGCCCGCCGCTCCTCCCCTCCCCCCTCCCTCCTCCCTCCAGGTCGTGGAAGCCAGTCCCCAGCATCTCTCCAGAGCTCCCCACTGTCGTCGCTCCAGGGCGGGGTTCTCCCTTTTCACGCATTTCTGAAATCGCCGCCTCACCCGGATTCTCTTCGTCACCCTTCTCAGCCCCAGGTGCTAGAGAGACCGTTCACAAAACGCGAAACCGATCCTTCCAGCCGCCTGGCGGTCGCCCAACAGCACCTCAAGCCCGGGTCGTTGTCACGTGACGCGGCCCCCGCGCCCGGGCCCCGCCCCCGGCCCCGCCCCCCCGCGCTTGCCTGTCCGGGGGGATTTCCGCCACCCTCTCTTCCCAGGTTTCCAGAGCTTGCGGGCCCCCTCTCCGCCAGCCCCGGCTTGGTCACCCCCGCGACCCGGGATTCCTCCGCCGTTCTTGCCCAGCCTCCTGCGGCGAGGTCCGCTCCTGAGGCCTTAGCCCGCTGTCGGCGCAGCTCTTTTTGGTCCCGGGTCTGGGGGGATCTCTTTCCCACAGGTGAGGGCTGCCTCCCGCGCACGGCCCGGCCAAGTGAACGCCTGGAGCCCGCGAGCTGCAGTTGCGGCCCTGAAGACGCCACACATCCTGCAAAGTGGGTGAAGCGTGGCACTTTGGAAAACAAAGCGCGTTAGTGCTCAGCAGCCTCCGAGCTGGCGGGTGGGATGTCATACTTACGAACGGAGAGCCCGTGAGCTGGAAAAAACAACGCCGGTCCTGCCCGCGCCTCGCGGGAGGCAGTAGTTCCCGGCCCCGCCGCACCCGAACCTGCTCCCCACAACTCCATCCCCTCTGCCCTGCGAAAGTGGGCTTACGGGCAGGGCGCGGTGGCTCACGCCTGTAATCCAGCATTTTCGGAGGCCGAGGCGGGCGGATCACCTGAGGTCAGGAGTTCGAGACCAGCCTGGCCAACATAGTGAAACCCTGTCTCTACTAAAAATACAAAAATTAGCTGGATGTAGTGTCGCGCGCTTGTAATCCCAGCTACTCTGGAGACTGAAGCAGGAGAATCATTTGAACCCGGGAGGCGGAGGTTGCAGTGAGCCTAGATCGTGCCACTGCACTCCAGCCTGGGTGACAGAGCTGTCGAAAGAAAGAAAGAGGAAAGAAAAGAAAAAAAAAGTGGGCTCAGTGGGCTCAGGCCTTGGACCACCGGGCTTTCAACCACCCGGACCTGGTTGAAATGGATCAGGAAACAGCTGTCGAGGAAAAGTCCGGGTCACGCAGGCCCCTGAGGGACGGTAACTGCACCCCCAACCCCTGCGGCTGAGGAAGTCACGTCCCTGGCTCGCACCTGACTCGCCGACTCCAGCCTCTGGGTTTGGCTGTTACTTTCCAGAGCTTGGGCTAGGAGCCGGGAGAAAGGATGGCTAGGTCTGTGCCCAGCCTCAGGAAGGCGCGCCGGCGGGGGACACCCTGGAGAGGGACCAGAGTGTCCTCAATCCAGGGATTGAGGCTTGGATCTCGCGCAGAGGAAGGGGGTTAGGGCGGGGGCAGTCAGCTGGGATGCATTCACTATGACCTGGGGGAGAGCAGGACCTTTACAACTCATGTCCAGAGACTGGCGAGGCTTTAGGATCAGTAGAAGCCAATTAGATGGGATTGTCGCATGAACTATGAAGTCACCGAAAGGCCTGAGAAGCTGCCCTATAAAAGCGGGAATCCTGACACCAAAGTGGAAGGGTATTTAATAACCACAACTGTTCTCAAACTCCTCAGCACTCCGAGGGTGTCTTTGCCAAGTGTTAATTATTTTTTTAATACAGTCTGGATCTGTCACCCAGGCTAGAGTGCAGTGGCATGATCTCGGCTCACTGCAGCCTCCGCCTGTCGGGTTCAAGTGACTCTCCTGCGTTAGCCTCCCAGGTAGCTGGGATTACAGGGCCTGCCACCACACCCAGCTAATTTTTGTATTTTAAGTATAGACGAGGTTTCACCATGTTGACCAGGCTGGTCTCGAACTCCTGACCTCAGGTGATCCGCCCGCCTCAGCCTCCCAAAGTGCTGGGATTTACAGGCATGAGCCACTTCACCTGGCCCCCAAGTGCTGCTTTTTTGTTTGTTTGTTTTTGAGATGGGGAACATCGCTCTGTGCCCCAGCTGGAGTGCAATGGCGCGATCTCGGCTCACTGCAACTCCGTCTCCAGGCTTCAAGCGATTCTCCTGCCTTGGCCTCCCAAGTAGCTGGGATTACAGGCGCGCACCACCAGCTAATTTTTGTATTTTTAGTAGAGACAGGATTTCACCATGTTGGCCAGCCTGGTCTGGAATTCCTGACCTCATGATCCGCCCTCCTCAGCCTCCCAAAGTGCTGTGATTACAGCCAACATGCTGGGCCTCAAGTGTTTTTTAAAGGCTCTTTTCAGCTTCTGTTGGCTGGAGAAAGAACCCCCTCCTCCTCCCAACATCTCCCCACCTCCTAACGAAAAGGCCCCGGGGTGGGGGTGGGGGGGGAGGCCCTAAGGACGAGTACCATTTTCAAAGCAGCATTCCCAGGCCCTCTGGCCCACCCCAGCTCTTGCCCAAAAATTTCAACAGATCTCATCTCCCAGCATGGAGCAAATGACAAGTGAGTGCTAGAGAGGAGGCAAGTTAAAACTGCTCTCCAGGCCGGGCGCCGTGGCTCACACCTGTAAACCTAGCACTTTGGGAGGCTGAGGCAGGTGAATTGCCTGAGCTCAGGAAATTGAGACCAGCCTGGGGAACATGGAAAAACCACGTCTCTACTAAAAATACAAAAAGTTAGCCAGATATGGCGGCTTGCTCCTGTAATCCCAGCTATTGGGGAGGCTGAGACAGGAGAATGCTTGAACCCGGGAGGCAAAGGTTGCAGTGAGCCGAGATGGTGCCATTGCACTCCAGCCTAGCGACAGAGTGAGACTCCGTCTCAAAAAAACAAAAACAAAACAACAACAACAAAACTCTCCGCAGGCAGAAGGATTTTTTTTTTCTTTCCTTCCTTCCTTCCTTCCTTCCTTCCTTCCTTCCTTCCTTCCTTCCTTCCTTCCTTCCTTCCTTCCTTTCTCAACGCAACCTCCACCTCCCAGATTCAAGGCGATTCTCCTGCCTCAGCCTCCTTAGTAGCTGGGATTACAGGCATGTGCCACCATGCCCGGCTAACTTTATATTTTTAGTAGAGGGGGGGTTTCTTGGCCGGCGCAGTGGCTCATGCCTGTAATCCGAGCACTTTGGGAGGCTGAAGTGGGTGGATCACCTGAGGTCAGGAGTTCAAGACCAGCTTGGCCAACATGGTGAAACCTTGTCTCTAAAACAAAAAAAAAAAAAAGAGAGAGAGAGAGAGGGTTTCTTCATGTTGATCAGCCTGGTTTTGAGCTCCCGACCTCAGGTTATCGCCTACCCCGGCCTCCCAAAGTGCTGGGATTACAGATAGGAGCCACCGCACCGGGCCTAGAAGGATATTTTCGTAAGAAAAAGGTGGATCCACAGAGAGGAATGGTGCACCTCCACTCTTGGGGATTTCAGCTGGGTTCTGCCTGGGTGGGATCTCCCCAGAGCCGTCCTTTCCTCAGCTGGGCGGGGGGAGTGGTATGTGGGGGGGGGAGGGGTATGTTGGGGGGAAGCACAGACTGCCGACTTCTACTAGTGCCCACTCTGCCCACTCATGGGAAATAAAGACAATGGCTTAGCCTAAAAGATTTCCAGGGACCCTGGAACTTAATATTGAAAACAGTTGACAAACAGTTTAAAGAGGGATATTTGGCTGCATACTCCGAAGTGAACAGATGTTTTTGAATATCTTCTCCACCACATGCCAAGCACCAAGCTAAGCTTTCATTCTCCTATCATCACAGCAACCCTGTGGAATAAGTATTGTTTTCCCCATTTTAGAATATGGAAACTGAAGTTCATAGCATTGAAATGACAACTCCCAACAACAGCTATTGAATGACAGTCAGAATTTTAAGATAGGTCTTGACTTCAATCTTAGTAGAAGAATGAATTTAGATAATTAAGATGTATATGAAACAATTGTTAGCTTTTGTAGGGCATAGAAGGACAAATATGGACTCACCTTCAGATTTAGTAAGTAATGTTTCCCAAACTGGAATTGTCGGGGTCCTGCCTCATGGTCTTTCCTGTATCTGTGAATTGCCCTGGGCCAGTTCTGCTTTCTGATACTGGAGCTGGGCTTTCCAGCTGACACTCTAATAATAGGCTCCGCCAGTAGAGAACGGTGGCCAGAGACTATCAGGAGATAACAAGGCTGCTAGAGGAAAGGGGACCTGCTCCTCCCCGTGGGCTCCCTGTTTCCAGTTCTTGGGAGCATCGTTCCTGTCTCAATTCCTCAAACCAGCGGTGTGGATTCCCTCCTGTTGCAGCAGTTAAATCCAGTTAGTGGTTTTTTTCTACACTTTTGCATTGGGCACCCCCTACCCCACCCCACCAGAGATACAAGGACAATGCCCCTTCCCCAGAAGTCAGTTCCAGACCCACAGAGCCCCTCTTCCAAACTCAGAAACACTAGCAGCCACTAGCATTGCACCCTTCTCAGAGAGCTGTGTTTCTGCTCCAGGGCCGCTCTAAATTCCAGGATTTAATAATTCCAACCTCTTTAATTCTCCCAGCCCTGCGGGTGGTAGCAGCTTCCAACTGTTGCTACTTTTGTGAGACCTAAAAGTTCCCTTTTTACTCTTTCAATTACTAATTAATAATTTTTTACCTACTGAACAATTCTTTAAAAAAAAATTTTAGAGCCATGGTCTGGCTCTGTTGCCCAGGCTAGAGTACAGTGGTATGATCATAGTTCGAGGTAACGTCAAACTCCTGGGCTCGAGGGATCCTCCTGTCTCAGCCTCCTGAGTAGCTGGGACTACAGGTGTCAGCCACAGCAACAATTCTTTATGTTAAATTTGTTTCTGGCCAGGTGTGGTGTCTCATGCCTGTAATCCTAGCACTTTGGGAGGCCAAGGTGGGAGGATCACTCGAGTCCAGGAGTTCAAGACCAGCCTGGGCAACATAGTGAAATCTCATCTCTACAAAAAAAAAATAAATAAATAAAAAAATGAGGCAGGAAGATCATTTGAGCCTAGGAGGTTGAGACTGCAATAAGCTATGATTGTACCACTGCACTTCTACCCAGATGACAGAGTTCCCTGCTTAAAAAAAAAATTATTTTAAAGCCACTGGTGTGGGGTCAGTTGCAGTGGCTCACATCTGTAATCCCAAGACTTTAGGAAGCCAAGTTAGGAGGATCCCTTGAATCCAGGAGTTTGAGAGCAGCCTGGGCAACATAGCAAGATGTGGCATCTGAAAAATAAATAATGGCCAGGTGCGGTGTCTTAGGCCTATAATCTCAGCACTTTGGGAGGCTGAGGCAGGAGGATCATGAGGTCAGGAGATCAAAACCATCCCGGCCACCATGGTGAAACCCTGTCTTTATTTAAAATACAAAAAATTAGCTGGGCATGGTGGCAGGCACCTGTAGTCCCAGCTACTTGGGGGGCTGAGGCAGGGAAATCGCTTGAACCCGGGAGGTGGAGGTTGCAGTAAGCCAAGAGGTCTCACCACTGCACTCCAGCCTGATGAAAAAGCAAGACTCCATCTCAGAAAAAATCAAATAAATTAATAAATTAATAATAATAATAATAGTAATAAAACAACTGGTGTGGTTTCTTTTCTTTTTTCATGTCAGATAGGTAACGTACCAATGTCAGGACAAGGTTTGAAGATGGTACATTTCATACATGCACGTGAATACCCACTCATCACACTTATGAACTATAAAAGGATCTGGTGTGGTTTCTGTCTCCTGACTGGACCTTGACCGATATAGAAACTGGGACTATGAAAGGAGGAGTTGGGTGTGATAATTGTGAGAGAAGCTACTTCTACCCCTCAATTCCCAGGCCCATGTATTGTGGCTAAGAGGGATATAGTACCATGTAATGGTCTCTGATTCAAAATACGTACTGTATTAGTTGGGTGCAGTGGCTCATGCCTGTAATCCCAGCACTTTGGGAGGTTGAGATGGGCGGATCACCAGATCAAGACAGGGTGAAACCCTGTCTCTTAAAAAAAAAAAAGAAAAAAATATATTGACTCTCAGCAGGCTTAACACCCATTGGCCATCCCACCTTTGTATGAAGTCACCTGCTTTTGAGGGAGAGAGTATGTGATTAAAACAGTTCTGGGCTGGGCACAGTGGCTCACTACCTTTAATCCCAACAGTTTGGGAGGCCAAGGTGAGTGAATTGCTTGAGGCTGGGAGTTTGAGACCAGCATATGCAACATGGCAAAATCCCATCTCTACCAAAAATACAAAATTAGCCAGGCGTGGTGACATGTGCCTGTAGTCCCAGCACTTTGGGAGGCTGAGATGGGTGGATCACCTGAGGTCAGGAGTTTGAGACCAGCCTAGCCAACATGGTAAAATTCTGTCTCTACTAAAAATTTAAAAATGAGCCAGGCATGGTGCCACGAACCTGTAATCTCAGTTACTCAGGAGGGTGAGGCATTGCTTGAAACCAGGAGGCGGAGGTTGCAGTGAGCCAAGATTGCACCACTGCACTCCAACCTGGGCAATAAATGGACACTCTGTCTCAAAATTAGATTATTAATTAATTTAATTTAATTAAAACATGAAAAATTCGCCAGGCTGGGTGCAGTGGCTCACACCTGTAATCCTAGTACTTCGGGAGGCCAAGGCGGGTCGATCACTTGAGTTCAGGAGTTCGAGACCAGCCTGGCCAACATGGTGAAACCCCACCTCTACTAAAAATATAAAAATTAGCAGAGCTTGGTGGCAGGCACCTGTAATCGCAGCTGCTTGGGAAGCTGAGGCAAGAGAATCACTTGAACCCAGGAGGCAGAGGTTGCAGTGAACGGAGATTGCGCCACTGCATTTCAGCCTGGGCAACAAAGGGAGACCCTGTCTCAAATAAAATAAAATAAAATAAAAATTAGGCAGATGTGGTGGTATGTGCCTGTAGTCCTGGCTACTTGGGTGGCTGAGGTGGGAGGATCACTTGCTCAAGAGTTTGAGGCTACAGTGAGCTGAGATCATACCACTGCCCTCCAACTCGGACGACAGCGAGATCCTGTCTTAAACAGACAGGGGCTGGGCAAGGTGGCTCACACCTGTAATCCCAACACTTTGGGAGACTGAGGCAGGTGGATCACCTGAGGTAAGGAGTTCAAGACCACCCTGGCCAACATGGTGAAACCCTGTCTCTACTAAAAATACAAAAATTAGCTGGGTGTGGTGGCAGGCACCTGTAATCTTAGCTACTCAGGAGGCTGAGGCAGGAGAATTGCTTGAACCCAGGAGGCGGAGGTTGCAGTGAGCTGAGATTGGCCATTGCACTCCAGCCTAGACGATGAGCAAAATTCCATCTCAGTTAAAAAAAAAAAAAAAAATGAAAGAGTTAGTTCTGTGTACAGTAGGCCACTGATGCTCAACTTTTTTTTTTTTTCTTTTTGAGACAGAGTTTTACTCTTGTTGCCCAGGCTGGAGTGTAGTGGTGTGATCTCTGCAACCTCCGCCTCCCAGATTCAAGCAATTCTCCTGCCTCAGCCTCCCGAGTAACTGGGATTACAGGCATGCAACACCATGCCCAGCTAATTTTGTATTTTTAGTAGAGATGGGGTTTCTCCATGTCTGTCAGGCTGGTCTCAAACTCCTGACCTCAGGTGATACCCCCACCTCAGCCTCCCAAAGTGCTGGGATTACAGGGGTGAGCCACCCATGCCTGGTGCTGCTCATCTTTTGATCAGAAGCAGTACTGAGTGGAATATTAGGATGGTGAGGAAGGCATTCTGTTAATCCATGCGTGATGGTGCTGGCAGAAACATGATGAGCAGGGAAAGCAAATCCAGAATATTTGTACAATGTCCTTTCCATGATGGAAAAAGTCCAGTGTAATCAATTTGCCACTAGATGGCTGGCCGGGTCCCCCAAGGAGCCACAGTGGGCTCAGTGTTGGTGCCCGCTGTTGGCAAGTTAGGCAGTTAGTGGATGGCTTACTCAGCCTTGGTGAGGGGAGGACTATGTTGTTGAGCTCGTGCATAACCTGCGATCTTGCCACACGGCCACTTTGTTACATAAACCCATTGGGCAAGCAATGGTGGCTGGAAAAAGAGACAGCCCAACCTCCACAGAACACGCTTTGTTCCCCTCATTGACAGGAGCCTCCTTTGCAGTGATATCCTTTAGTGTGCATTCACATGGGACCCAAATATCTTTACATTCCAGGCCTGTTTGGAGAGATTTATTCACATACTTCTTCCCGAGACCTCCTTGCCACCAGTCCTCCAGTCATATCCTTCCACGTCCCTGCCAGTGAATCTATGTAGATCCCTCAGTCTGGCTGTCTCTCAGTCCAGGCAAAATAGACCAACAAATGTGCCTCTTGAAGTTCTGCCCTCCAGGAAGATTTTATTTCACCACTTGTCTTTCAGGGCCACCCGGGAGTGGGGTTGGAGGCTCCAGCTGTCCACTCTGTTATGCAGGAGCCATCTGTAAAGCAACCCTGAATTTTTTCCTCCTCAGTCAACTGACATGAGGCACTTTCTTTTTTCGTTTTCTTTTCTTTTTTTTTCTTTTTTGAGACAGAGTCTTGCTCTGTTGCCCAGGCTGGAGTGCAGTAGTACAATCTCAGCTCACTACAACCTCCGCCTCCCGGGTTCAAGTGATTGTCATGCCTCAGCCCCCCGAGTAGCTGGGAGTACAGGTGCATGCCACCACTCTCGGCTAATTTTTGTATTTTTGGTAGAGATGGGGATTCACCATGTTGCCCAGGCTGGTCTCAAACTCCTGACTTCAGGTGATCCACCTGCCTTGGACTCCCAAAGTGTTGGGATTACAGGCGTGAGCCCCCATGCCCGGCTGATACAAGGAACTTTCTATGAGGTCCGAGGAATGAAGAAAAACAGGCAATAAGGCAAGAATCACTGTTGAAGGAGTCTGTGCCACCTGCTCACACAGTTCATTTGTGCCTTCTGAGCCTGCTCGAGCCCAGTCTACATATGCCGTCTCCACGTGATTAGAGATTGCTGCTGCACGTGCCCGGTTCCATGGCGGGGTGAGTAAGAAAACATGCAGTGCACATGCGGCCACTTCACGACCCATAACTAGGCGTTCTGTTTCTATCAGGGATCAGCAGCAAGCCAGAAGAACAGTTATCTGTGGAACAGGCTGTGCATCTGTTCCAAGACCCTAGAGGCCTGTGCTGTGATTCTCTTACTGGTGCTTTCCAGGGCCTCCATAAAGCATCCCCATTGTCACACACACTGGATATTTTGGACACTATTTTTACCTAGATAAATTCAGTCTCATCCTAAGCAATGGTATCTAAGAATACAAATGTTCTTAGTAACATTATTCATAGTAGCCAAAAATTGGAGCCTGGGCGCAATGGCTCAGGCCTGTAATCCCAGCACTTTGGGAAGCCAAGGTGGGAGGATCACCTGAGGTCAACAGTTTGAGACCAGCATGAGCAACATGGGAAACCACCATCTCTACAAAAATATAAAAAAATTAGCCAAGCATGGTGGCACATGCCTGTAGTCCCAGCTACTTAGGAGGCTAAGGCAGGAGTCACCTGAGTCCAGGAGGTTGAGGCTGTGTTGAGCCATGATCACCACCGCACTCCAGCCTGGGGGATAGAATGAGATCCTATCTCAAAAAAAAGGAAGCAACCTAACTGCCCATCAACTGGGGAATGGATAGAGAAAACGCAATACATCCACACAATGAAGTACTACTGAGCAGTGATTAAAAACAAACTACTGATACATGCTATGCCATGAATAAGTCTTGCAAATGTTACGCAGAGAGAGAAGCCAGACCCAAAGCAATGCATACTGTATGCATCCATTTATTTATTTATTTAGTGTTTTGTTTTGTTTTATTTTGTCTTGTTTTTTTTTGACGGAGTCTTGCTCTATCGCCTAGGCTGGAGTGCAGTGGCTCGATCTCGGCTCACTGCAACATCTGCCTCCCATGTTCAAGCAATTCTCCTGCCTCAGCCTCCTGAGTAAGTGGGACTACAGGCATATGCCACCACACCCAGCAAATTTTTATATAGTAGAGACCGGGTTTCACCATACTGGTCAGTCTGGTCTTGAACTCCTGACCTCGTGATCCATCTGCCTGCCTCCGCATCCCAAAGTGCTGGGATTACAGGCATTAGCTAAAGCACTCAGCTTTTCTTTTCTTTATTTTTTTTGAGGCAGAGTCTTGCTCTGTCACCCAGGCTGGAGTGCAGTAGTGCAATCTTGGCTAACTGCAACCTCTACCGGGTTCAAGTGATTCTCCTGCCTCAACCTCCCGAGTAGCTGGGATTACAGGCATGTGCCACCACACCTAGCTAATTTATTTTTTAGTTTTTATTTTTAGTGGAGATGGGGTTTCAACATGTTGGCCAGGTTGGTCTCGAACTCCTGACCTCAAGTGACCCACTCACCTTGGGCTTCCAAAGTGCTGGTATTACAGATGTGAGCCACTGCACCTGGTCTATATGATTCCATTTATATGAAATGTCCAGAAAAAACAAATTTAGATAGAGACAGAAAATAGATTATGGAACTGGGCACCGCTGCTCACACCTCTAATCTCGGCACTTTGGGAGGCTGAGGTGGGAGGATTGATTGAGGCCAGGAGTTCAAGACCAGCCTGGGAAACGTGGTGAGACCCCCCCGCCATCTCTGCAAAAAAGAAAATAGATTAAAAGTTGCCTGGAGCAGGGAGCGGATGGGGATTAACAGTAAATGGGACTGAGGACTCTTATTGGGGTCATGGAAATGTTCTACAATGGATTTATGGTGAGAGTTACACAACTTGGTAAATTTACTAACAATTCACTGAATTGTACACTTGAAATGAGTAAGTTATACAATATGTAAGATATACCTCAATAGTGGTGTTAAAAATAGATGTATAATGCCTAGGTGAGTTGCTTAATATGGTGTGTGCTTAAGAAATTGTGACTTGTTTCAGAGCTTCTGTGGCTTGGATTCCTAAATCCATAAAACTTCCTTTTCCTGGTCTCCTGAAAGGGCAAGTTTTCTTTCCTTTTACATCCTGCACCAGGACCTCTGTGGAGGGTACCAAGACGAAGCCCTGCTTCTACAAATTATTAGTTGGTTAAGCTGTCAGGGTCTTTTTTATTTGTTTGTTTGTTTGTTTGTTTGTTCGAGACAGAGTCTGGCCCTGTCTCCTAGGCTGGAGTGCAATGGCACAATCTCCCCTCATTGCAACGTCTGCCTCCTGGGTTCAAGCAATTCTCCTGCCTCGGGCTTCTAAGTAGCTGGGATTACAGACACACACTACCATGGCCGGCTAATATATATATATTTTTTGTATTTTTAGTAGAGACAGAGTTTCACCATGTTGGTCAGGCTGGTCTCCAACTCCTGACCTCGTGATCTGCCCATCTCGGGCTCCCAAAGTGCTGGGATTACAGGCATATGAACCACCTCACCCGGCCAGCTGTCAGGCTCTTACAAGGAGATAACAGAAGAGAGTGGCTCTGTCCACAGGCAGCAGAGGTAAGGGATTTCAGAAGACTGGGAAACTTCACCCTTCAGTTCACCCTCCACCTACCACCACCATGACACACACAAACTAGGAGCCTATTGGAGGTGTTTTTTGTTTGTTTGTTTGTTTGTTTGTTTGTACAGAGGTTCACTCTGTCTCCCAGGCTGGAGTGCAGTGGCCCAATCTCATCTCACTGCAACCTCCACCTCCTGGGTTCAAGCAATTCTCCTGCCTCAGCCTCCCGAGTAGCTGGGACTGCAGGCATGCACCACGACACCCAGCTAATTTTTGTATTTTTAGTGGAGATGGGGTTTCATCATGTTGGCCAGGCTGTTCTTGAACTCCTGACCTCAAGTGATCTACCTGCCCCTGCCTCGGCCTCCCAAAGTGCTGGGATTATAGGCATGAGCCACTTCACTTGGCCCCTATCCTAGGTTTTTATAACATGATCAAGCTTGTCTTGCTCAGAGCTCCCCTCAGAGGAATGGCTGGAGGAGGTGAGCCGAGCCAAATCCTCCAGGAGTCCAAGTCCTGCTGTCCTCCCCTGCTCTGCCAACCCCTATCCTACCTCTGTGTTGGGTGGGAGTGTCAGGCGAGCCCAGGCTGATCTATATCTATCCTCAGCTGGTCTATTAGTCATGTCAGGCTAGGTTCTACCTCAAATCAACCCCAAATTTCAGTGATTCACACAACAAAGCGTATTTCTCAATCATGTTATATGCTAAACGCAGTGGAGAAAAGAGGATGGAAGGGCAGGGCTCTGTCCACCTAGTGTGTCAGGGATCCAGGTTGCTAGAAGAGCCACCATCTAGACAATCACCTGTCACCATGGCATGGGAAGAGAGGGCATACCGAACTTACACCTTTTGACCCAGTGGTGACACATGTAAACCAAAAGGTGACTGAGGCAGGTCTCAATTGATTAGAAGATTATTTAGCCATAGTTGAGGATGCAAAACAACAACAACAAAACAAAAACAAGTCACAGAAGCATCTACGACCTGTGATTTTTCCAAAGATTTCGAGAACTTCAGTATTTAAAGGGGAAAGAGCAAACAGGAGAAGAAAAAAAAAGGAGGGAGGAGGCGGGTGCGGTGGCTCACGCCTGTAATCCCACACTTTGGGAGGCTGAGGTGGGTGGATCACCTGAGGCCTGGAGTTCGAGACCAGCCTGGCCAACATGGTAAAAATCTGTCTCTGCTAAAAATACAAAAATTAGCTGGGTGTGGTGGTACATGCCTGTCATCCCAGCTATTCGTGAGGCTGAGGCACAAGAATCACTTGAACCTGGGAGGCAGAGGTTGTAGTGAGCGGACATTGCACCACTGCCCTCCCAGGAGGGTAGACAATGAGGCAAATGGATACAATCTTAGGTTCTGATTAGCCTTAGTGAATGTACCTTTTACACTTGAAACAGAGGACAAAGTCAATTATGCATTTGTCTTAGGGTAGGAGGAGGGATGTTTCTAGTCTTGTCCTTATCCTGTGCCTATGAAGATAAGCTGGTAATTGACATTGTCAGGGTGAAATTTAACGGAACTTGGTTTTAGGGCTAGCTTATAGGGGGAATATGTAACCTGAAAGATTTAGGGTCCACAAGGAATTTCCCTGTAAACAATTTGGGAAATATGTAGCCTTCTCTAGTTGTGGGAACCTGGCTTATGAATGAGGCTATGCCACAGGATTGTGAAACTGCAGCTATCGGTTTGGGAACAAAAGGAAAGCAGTTTTTATGTGACCAGTTCCCAAACTTCACTTTCCCTTTGGCATAGTGAGTTTGGGGTCCTGAGATTCTGTTTTCTTTCACACATAGGTCACACTTCTGATTATAGCCAACTGGCCAGCACTAGCCCCGTGGCCAGCAGCCAGGGCTCTGGAAAGGTAGAGGAGCCCACGAGTACTCAGTGGGCAGTGACTGTCTGTTCAGCCAAGTGCAAGCCGGGTTGGAGAGCAGGTTGGTTCCTGCCTGGACATAGGAAGATGGATGACAAAGAATGCCCGGAAAGGTGTGGGCTCCTTCCCAGTTACCCCAAGCCTCCATGTGCTCTCTGATTCCTAGAGCGCAGCTCAGAGAACATCAGTTCCACTTCCCCCAGCTTACCCAAAATACAGTCCCTACCCATTCTGGCCTCAGCACAACCTTGCCTAATTTCCCTGCACTCTTTCTTTCCTCCCCTCCTGGTTCCTTCCCCATCCCCCTATACCTCCCAGTTCCAGCCACACGAGGCTCCCCCTGCTCTGCAATATATACTGTATTTCCTTTACCCCTCCTGGAATGTTCTACCCATCTCTGCTCACTAGAATCCTACCCATTCTTCCAAGTCTGGCTCACTTATCACTTGGTCCATGAAGATTCTTCGCACAACGTATCCTCTGCTTCCTCTCACCCCCAGTCTCCTGCAGGTGAAATGCCCAGCCCACAGCTCCCCACAGAAAGGGCAGCCCTGGGCAGACCATGTGATCCCATTCCCTACCCCAGCCACAGTGAGATGGACCCATATGGTCACTCAGTTGCCTGGGCAGTGGCCTATGAGGTGGGGCCAGTTGGGAAAGATGAGCTGAGTCTATCAAACTCTCTTTTTTTTTTTTCCTTTTAGACACGGAGTTTCGCTCGTTACCCAGGCTGGAGTGCAATGGCGCAATCTTGGCTCACCACAACCTCCACCTCCTGGGTTCAAGCAATTCTCCTGCCTCAGCCTCCCGAGTAGCTGAGACTACAGGCATGCGCCACCATGCCCAGCTAATTTTTGTATTTTTAGTAGAGACGGGGTTTCACCATGTTGACCAGGATGGTCTCAATCTCTTGACCTCATGACCCACCCGCCTCGGCCTCCCAAAGTGCTGGGATTATAGGCGTGAGCCACCGCGCCTGGCCTCAAACTCTCTTTAGATAACATTTTTTTTTTCTGGAGACAGGGTTTTGCTTTATCATCCAGGTTGGAGTGCTGCGGTGCAATCACGGCTCATTGCAGCCTCGAACTCCTGGGCTCAAGCAATCCTACCACTTCAGCCTTCTAAGTAGCTGGAACCATAGGCATGTGCCACCATGCCCAGCTAATTTTTTATATTTTTATAGGGACGGTGGGGCAGGAACTTGCTTATGTTGCCCAGACTGGTCTGGAACTCCTGGCCTCAAGCAATCTTCCCACCTCAGACTCCCAAAGTGCTGGGATTGCAGGTGTGAACCACTGTACCCTGCTACCTGATGTGTTGGTTTTTTTTTTTTTTTTTTTTGGAGACAGAGTCTCACTCTGTCACTGAGGCTGGAGTGCAGTGGCATGATTGTGGCTCACTGCAACCTCCACCTCCCAGGATCAAGCAATTCTCCTGCCTCAGCCTCCCAAGTAGCTGGGACTATTTGGGA
The DNA here is from genome assembly GCA_963573385.1 of Cacajao melanocephalus. Classification (NCBI taxonomy): domain Eukaryota; kingdom Metazoa; phylum Chordata; class Mammalia; order Primates; family Pitheciidae; genus Cacajao; species Cacajao melanocephalus. Next base: position 41,142 of record CAUYLG010047788.1, on the reverse strand, counting down.
GTCCCACCACACCTGACTATTTTTTGTATTTTTTAGGAGAGATAGTTTCACCATGTTAGCCTTTAGTGGACACACGGTTTCACCATGTTGACCAGGCTGGTCTTGAACTTCTGACCTCATGTGATCCACCTGAGGATCCAGACCCTGTGTATGCACTTGGCCTTCTAAAGTGTTGGGATTACAGGCGTGAGCCATTGTGCCCGGCCTACCTAATGTGTTTTGTAACTAGATTTCTTTCTTTCCTCTTTTCTTTTTTCCTTTTCCTTTTTTGTTTCCTTTCTTTTTTTTTTTGAGACAGCATCTTGCTCTGTCACCCAGGCAGGAGTGCAGTGGTGTGATCGATCTCTTGGGCTAAAGAAATTCTCCTGGCCGGGCGTGGTAGCTCACGCCTGTAATCCAAGTACTTTGGAGGCCATGGTGGGCGGATCACCTGAGATCAGGAGTTCAAGACCAGCCTGACCAACACGGTGAAACCCCGTCTTTATTTGAAAAAAAAAAAAAAAGAAATTCTCCTACCTCAGTCTCCCAAATAGCTGAGACTATAGGTGCATGACACCACACCCCAGCTAATTTAATTTTTTTTTTTTTGGTAGAGATGGGGCTCACTACGTTGCGCAACTCCTGACCTCAAGTGATCCTCCTGCCTAGGCCTCCCAAAGCGCTGGGATTACAGGTGTGAGGTATCTTTGCATTTATTAGAGCAATGGCTGTGATAGCAGCCCAAAGTGGAGGGGACCAGACCACCCCCTTCTGCTCTGGAGGAAGCACCCTGGACAGAGATGGCCCAAGGCAGACCCTGCTGGCCAAGAACCTAGAAAGAGTGGGCTGGCCAGAAACTCCCTAGTCCTCAGGTAACTGCCCCCACAACCTTGAGACTGGAGTTGAAAACTGGGTGAGTAGCACAGAGGCAGCCGTGATAGCAAGTGCATTCGAGGTGGGCTGATGTGGCGTCTGCAGCCTCCTGGAAGGATGGGAGGGGGCTGACAGAAAGTCCTAAGACTAGAAAGTCCTAGTTTCTAGCACTTCTGTACTCAAGGCTGTCCTAAATGGCTCCCTCAGGGAGTTTCTACTCAAGAGTAATAGACTGAGCCAGACACAGTGGCTCACCCCTGTAATCCCAGCACTTTGGGAGTCCAAGGAGGGTGAACCACGAGATCAGGAGTTTGAGACCAGCCTGGACAAGATGGTGAAACCCTGTCTCTACTAAAAATACAAAAATTAGCCGGGCACGGTGGTGGGCGCCTGTAATCTCAGCTATCTGGGAGGCTGGGGTAGCTTGAACCCAGGAGGCAGAGGTTGCAGTGAGCCGAGATCGTGCCACTGCACTCTAGAAATGCAAAGATATCTCAGAGCGAGACTCTGAGGGCGACAGAGCGAGACTCTGTCTCAAAAAAAAAAGAAAGGTGGGTCCAGAGCGGGGCTCATCAGAATAAAGCTGTCTTAACTGAGAGAAAAACTCAGTAACCTGCACACCCCCACAACCCCTGGATAAGAGGGAGGCCAGGGCCCGAGTTCACCTGTGTCCCAAGGAGAGACAGGCTCTGTGGGGCTTGACAAGAAGAGGAACTGGTCCTGGATGTGGGAAGGAGAGGGAGCCGGTGCTGCCCAGGCCTCGGAGTATACAAGAAGCAAAGAAGATGGCATATGCCTTCACTGGGTGCTGTTTTCCTTCAATCTTTTAATATAAAGAAGAGTTCTGATGGAGGGAGGGATAAGGGGATAACTGCAAATGGGGCACACCGATTAAGAGGCAAATCCAAAGGACCAAATTGCAGCAGTCAGAAGAGAACTTCCACAAGTTCCCACCACCAGCTGATGCACCTCCTTGCATCTGGACCCAAGAATTCTGCTTTCCCTGTTGTATCTATGAGCAAACCCTCAACCACCCGCTCCGCAAAGACTCCAGCTGTCCCCGTGTACGCCATCCAGCTCTCTCCTGCTCAGGACTTCGCTCCACCAACTCTCACCTCTCCAACTCATCCCCATCAGCAGGACACATGCTGCCATTCCTCCCAGCTGTGCGAGAGCCCTTTCTGTCTCACCTCCCGCTCCAGCCACCCCTCCCTTCTCCCTTTACAGCAAAACTCTGCTGATGAGCTAGCTGTCAGTCCATTCCTGTTCTCTCCTGGACCTACTCCCGTCAAGCTTGGCCCTCGCTGTTCCTCCAAAACTGCTCTTGCTAACATCACCATTGCTGAACTCGGGGTTCCTCCCTTGTCCCCATTACTTGATCTTGCAGCAATATCCATCTGACCAGATGGCTCCCTCCTCCTGATAACGCCCTTTTCTAGGAGCTTCCAGGACAACACACCTACCTGGTTTTCCTCCTACCTCTCAGACTGTTCTATCCCAGGATTTTCTGCTGGTTCTGCCCCAGGTCACTGGCTTGTGTAAAGCAGTGCCCCAGAGTGTGATCCGTGGACTCCTTCTCTTCTCTAGCCATACTCTCTCCCAAGATTGACACTGTCTAACAGAAATGCAATGTGAACCACATGTGTAATGTAAGATCATCTAGTGGCCACATTTTTTTTTTGAGATGAGGTCCTACTCTGTCACCCAAGCTGGAGTACAGTGGCCCCATCTTGGCTCGTTGCAACTCTTGCCTCCCAGGTTCAAGCAATCTTCCCACTTCAGCCTCCTGAGTAGCTGGGACTACAAGCATGTGCCGCCACACCCAGCTAATTTTTGTATTTTGGTAGAGACAGGGTTTCCCCATGTTGGCCAGGCTGGTCTCAAACTTCTGGACTCAAGGCATCCACCTGCCTTGGCCTCCCAAAGTGCTGGGATTACAGGCGTGAGCCACTGCGCCCAGCACATTTTTAAAAAAGTATTAAGAAGGCCGGGCGCAGTGGCTCACAGCTGTAATCCCAGCGCTTTGGGAGACTGAGGCGGGCAGATTACCTGAGGTCAGGAGTTCGAGATCAGCCTGGCCAACATGGTGAAACCCTGTCTCTACGAGAAATGCAAAATATTAGCTGGGCATAGTGGTGAGCGCCTGTATACCAGCTACTCAGAGGCTGAAGCACGAGTATCACTTGAACCTGAGAGGCAGACGTTGCAGTGGGCTGAGGTCGTACCACTGTACACCAGGCTGGGCGACAGAGTGAGACTCTATCTCAAAAAAAAAAAAAAGTAATAAGAAAGCGGTATTATTATTATTATTATTATTTTTGAGACGGATTCTCCCTCTGTTGCCTAGGCTGGAGTGCAGTGGCAGGATCTCGGCTCACTACAACCTCTGCCTCCCGGGTTAAAGTGATTCTCCTGCCTGGGCCTCCCAGGTGGCCGGTACTACAGGCGTGCATCACCATGGCCAGCTAATTTTTGTATTTTTAGTAGAGACGGGGTTTCAGCATTTTGGCCAGGCTGGTCTCAAACTCCTGACCTCAGGTGATCCCCCCACCTCAGCCTCCCAAAGCGCTGGGATTATAGGCTTCAGCCACCACACCTGACCAGTAAAATTAATTTTAATAACATTTTATTTATCCCAATGTATCCAATTAGTATCAATTAAACATGTAATCAAGATAAAAACTATTAATGAAATATTTTAGTTCTTGTACTAAATATTTGAAATTCATTGTATATTTTTCACTTAGAGCTTATCTCAATTTGGATGCTAAATTTTCATCAGAAAATCTTTATCTGTATTTAGATTTCATAAACTCTGCTGCTGAAAAAGTCGATTTATATACTTGAGTTGTTCCAAACATACTTAAAACATTTCCAATAACTGAATCAGATATCAGTTTTCAAAATTTAATTATTAGTTCTAGGCTGGGCATGGTGACTTACACCTGTAATCTCAGTGTTTTGGGAGGTCAAGGTGGGAAGATTGCTTGAAGCCAGGAATTCAAGACCAGCCTGGGCAACATAGGGAGATCTCATCTCCACTAAAAAAATAATATTAATAAGGCCGGGCGCAGTGGCTCACGCCTGTAATCTCAGCACTTTCGGAGGCTGAGGCAGGTGGATCACAAGGTCAGGGGTTCGAGACCAGCCTGGCCAAGACGTTGAAACCCCGTCTCTACTAAAGATACAAAAATTAGCTGGGTGCTGTGGCACACGCCTGTAATCTCAGCTACTCAGGAGGCTGAGGCAGGAGAATCGCTTGAACCTGGGAGGTGGAGGTTGCAGTGAGTCGAGATCACACCACTGCACTCTAGCCTGGGTGACAGAGTGAGACTCTGTCTCAAAAAAAAAAACCCAAAAAACAAAAAACAAAAAAAACAAAAATAATATTAATAAAATAAAATAATCAGTTGGTCACAGTAGTGTGCGCTTATAGTTCCAGCTGTCAGGAGGCTGAGGTGGGTGGATCGCTTGAGCCCAGGAATTCCAGGCTACAGTGATTGTGTCCCTGCACTCCAGCCTGGGCAACAGAGCAAGATCCCATCTCTTTAAAAAAAGTTCTTCAGTCACACAATTTGCACTAATTTCAAGTGTTGGAGAGCCACATGTGGCTAGTGGCTACCATATTAGACAGTACAGAGCTAGATAGTCTCAGAAAACTATGGCTTTAAATACCAGCAGGTCTGTGGCGGCAGCTCCCCAGGATTTATCCCCGGGATTTATCCCCGGCCTGCACACATTTCCTTTGCACTGGGCCTCTCTCACCAGTGTCTACTTAACCCTCCACTTGGATGTATCTAACAGGTGTCTGAAATCTAACCCATTCAAAACTAGGCTTCTAAGAGTCCCACCCCCACCCACCAAACTAGCAAGGCCAGTTTTCTCCATCTTGGTTAATGACAACCCTTTCTTCCTGTTGCTCAGGCAGAAACCTTGAGACTCCCCTTGATTCCTCTCTTCTTTCTCTCTCCCACTTCATATTTGGCCTGGTGATAAATCCTGTTAGCCTTTAAAATACTTCCAGAGTTCACCATTTCTCATCACCTCCTCAGCCACACCCTAGGCCGGCCCCTAGGGTAATCAACTCTCCTGGGATCAGCCCAAGAGCCTGCTGACTGGTCTCCTGTTTCTGCCCTTGCTTCTGCAATCTCCCCGCCCCCCAGGGTGTTGCTTTCAAAAAGTCACAGGTGTTCCTCCTCTGCCCAGAAAGAACCCTGCAGTGGCTCTCATCTATAAGCCCAAGTCCTTACAGTGGCCCACCGTCTCTCTCCAAGATCTGACCCTTTCTCTTACCTCTCCAGCCCTAGCTTCTTTTTCTCATTTTCAAAGACAGGGCCTAACTCTGCTGCCCAGGCGGAGTGCATTGGCATGATCATAGCTCACTAAAGCCTGAAATTCCTGGGTTCAAGCGATTCTCCCACCTCAGCCTCTGAAGTAGCTGGGACTATAGGCACCACCGACATGCCTAATTTTCTTTTCTTTTTTTCTTTTCTTTCTTTTTTTTTTTGAGACACAGTCTCACTGTGTTGCTCAGGCTGGAGTGCAGTGGTGCAATCTTGACTCACTGCAACCTCCACTTCCCAGGTTCAAGTAATTCTTGTGCCTCAGTCTCTCATGTAGCTGGGATTACAGGCAAATGCCACCATGCCCAGCTAATTTTTTTTTTTTTAATGAGATGGAATTTCGCTCTTGTTGCCCTGCTGGAGTGCAGTGGCATGATCTCGGCTCACTGCAACCTCTGCCTCCTGGGTTCAAGCAATTCTGCCTCAGCCTCCTGAGTAGCTGGGATTACAGGCACATGCTACCTCGCCTGGCTAATTTTCGTATTTTTAGTAGAGACAGGGTTTCACCATGTTGGTCAGTCTGGTCTTGAACTCCTGACCTCGTGATCTGCCTGCCTTGGCCTCCCAAAGTGCTGGGATTACAGGCATGAGCCACTGCACCTGGCCTAATTTTTGTATTTGTATTTTTGTTTTTTGCTTTTTGTTTTTTGAGACAGAGTCTTGCTCTGTTGCCAGGCTGGAGCATATTGGCGCAGTCTCAGTTCACTGCAAACTCCGCCTCCTGGGTTCAAGCGATTCTTCCGCCTCAGCCTCCCAAGTAGCTGGGACTACAGGCGCGTGCCAAACGCCTGCCTAATTTTTGTATTTTTAGTAGAGACGGGGTTTTACCATGTTGGCCAGGCTGGTCTCAATCTCTTGACCTCGTGATCCACCCGCCTCGGACTCCCAAAGTGCTGGGATTAGAGGCATGAGCCACTGTGCCCAGCCTAATTTTTGTATTTTTAGTAGAGACAGGGTTTCACCATGTTGGCCAGGCTGGTCTCGAACTCCTGACCTCAGGTGATCTTCCTGCCTCAGCTTCCCAAAGTGCTGGGATTACAGGCGTCAGCCACTGAGCCAGGTCCCTGGCTTCCACTAAGCACCTCCTCTTCACTCTGCTCCAGCCACTCTGGCCTCCCTGGGAACACAGCAGGCCGCCGGATGGCGGTGTGGGTGGCTTGCTGGGTTCCCTCTGGCCTTTACTCAAAAATCACTGTCGCCTTCTCAGTGAGGCCTTTCCAGGCACCCTACCCAAAACTTCTCCTAACACACATTTCATATCCTTCTTCTTCCCTGTCATTTTTTTTTGCCTTGGCTTGATCACTATTGTAACATATTTCACATTTTACTTTGGTTGTTCTGTCTCTCCCATTACAATATAAGCTCCAGGAGGGCAGGGATTTTTGTGTTTGTTTTTGCTCCTGTATCCCCAGTTCCTAGAATAGTGCCTATTAGGCGCTCACTATTTTAAAATGAATGAATGGATGGGTTGCAGGTAGGGAGAAGAGTTGGAGCAAATGCAGCTGCTCCCTTCAGAAGCCTGAAGCCTGAGCTGGGGCGTCCAGGCCGCTTCATGGGGTGTGCAGTCGAGCTGGGCACTGACACTTCCCTACCCTGGAACATTGCTACAGGCAAAATGGGAGCAGGCGCTGGAACCGCGGCGCAGTGGGAAAGCTGCGGACGGAGTGGGGTTTCCTGGCCTGTCACCTCCTCCTAAGCCGCTGGGAGGAGAGGCGCGTTGGCCTCCTGAGCCACAGCTGTCTCCTTGCCCAGGGAATCCCGGGAGATGAGAATATCGAAGAACTCTGAAAACCAAATCGCATTTCTAAACGCCAGGTGGGGATTTGTTTTGAGGCTCCTAAGTGACAGATGTCCTGGCTGAGGGGCGGAGAGGGCGGGCGGGGTGCGTCGCGGTAGGAGAAACCGCGGGCTGCGGGGCGCGCGCGTCATCCGCGGGCTGGGGATGGCGGGCCGGGCGCGCGGCCGGGCGGCGGCTGCTCGCGGGACAGTGGGAGGGGGCGTGCGCGCGCCCACCTGGGGCGTCCAGGCTGCGGGCGCGCTCCCAGGCCCTGTTTACAAAAGGGAGCGCCGAGCTCACGCCTCCTGCCCGGTGCGTCCCGCGGGAAGCTCAGAGAGCCCGCGCCAAGCGCGCTAGGGCCGCAGCGGAGGCCCGGCGGGGGGTGGGTTCGCGGCAGTGCCCCCGGATTCCCCGCCGCCTGGCCCCGGAGCTGCCCTTTATTTATTTCAGTGGGCAAGGCGGGGTCATCTGTGTTGAGGACGCAAATCTTTCCAGGAAGTTTGTGCCTATTAATATTTCAGTTCCTGGCAGCAGCCTGGAGTGCGGGGCGGGGGAGTTCAGTGCTGCGGGGGAGGGAGGCGCCTGCAGCTGCCGCCTTGGTCCACTGGCCTCGGCTGGCCTCGCGCGGCGGGGCCGAGGGGCAGCCCCTGGGCCTCCTGGGCGCCCCCCGACCCCGCAACCACTGGCACCAGGGCCAAGAGTTGGAAACCTCTGGGCAAAGGGAGGGTTTGTCGCATAAACTTTCTCACTCCAGGGTCCCCTTCCCCTTCATAGCTCCTTTCCCATTCTACTCTCTAATCCGTTCAACCGAAGCACCTGGTCCTCCTAGGTGGCCAATGGGCCAGTAGGAAGGATATCACAGATTCAGGCATGTTAAGGTAGGACTTGCTGCCTGGAAGGTCTTCCTGAACTCTTCTCCTAGGAAAAATGCTCAAAGTCCCTAACGGAGTGTGAGCAGAGCTGGCTGTGGCATCTGCCTCCCTGAGATGCCAGGCTTGGTGTTGCAGTGGAGGAATCTCAGCTCCCACGGCTGCAGGCAGCAGGAGACGCATTTTGGAGGCTTAAGTCCTCAAGCATGGTTGGCTCCTATGAGCCTTCCCAGCTCTGAGCCATACCCAAAGCTCCCTGCTTCTGTTTGCATTCACGCCTACGAGGGTTCAGTGAGGAGGGTCCATGAAATAAATGCCCTCTCCTCGGCTTGGGTGGGCCAGGCCCTGCCAGCTGCCTTCACTTTTGGCTGCAGAAAGCCTGCCAGGCTGCAGTGTGCAAGGGCCTGGAACAATGACTGGGAGCATCAGCTATTTTAATGCAGAGTTAGGCACACAATCCTTGCTAAAAATAAATACAAAGGAAAACCCCAAAGTAGCTAAGCCTATTTTAATACCTTTTATTTTTCTCATTCCTGGTTCTTTTGTCTTCTTGCTACTTGAGAGCTGTGGTTCACACAGGGCCCACCCGGAGTGTCGTCAGGGCTCCCACCCATGTCCTGGACACACAGCCCGAACTTGATCATGGGCAGAAATGGAGTCAGAGGGAAGAGATTCAACAACTGCTTTTTTAAAAATGCAATTTACATTAAATCAGAAGTGAATGATGGCACCACTTCTGAGGCTTGGTTACTGAAAAGGAGCCTAGGGTTAGTGACCGGTCTTCCCATCCCTCCCCTGTTCCAACTCTCTACACAGTCCCTCCATGGGGAGCAGGGATGTTTGCAAATCACCAATCTAAGAAATAGCCAGCGAATGAAGAATACCGTCCTCCCAATGGGAGATAAATCCAAATGCCACTGGGCTCCTGGAGGCATCACCGCTTACCTTTCAGAACAGAAGCAAGAGCAACAGACATCTCTGGGGATGTCTACTTAAACTGGAACCAGTGACCCCTCTTTTCTCTAGGAAATGATCTTCATCCATGTGGGTTCAAAGAGGTAGCTTCCACCTACTATGTTATTATAATTTTTCTCTGCCCACCCCACCTCCTCCACAGATGGTAGAATCAAGTGGAACCTGGCCAGTCAGAGCCTCTTCCCTGGAAATTGGAACAGGGAGAAAGAGAGGGAAGGAGAGAGAGAGTCCAACATCTGGGCCCCTCAGTGAGTTTCTGTTGACTCCTTTTTCTTTTTTTCCAGAGTGTGGGTCACACTTCCCCTTTTCTTTGCATATCTTGCAATTTTTTGTTGAAAACTGACATTTTAGATAATATATTATGGCCAAACATGGTGGCTCACACCTGTAATTTCAGCACTTTGGAAGGGGGAGGTTGGAGGATCTCTTCAGGCCGGGAGTTTGAGACCAGCGGGGGACAACATAGTGAGACCCTAGCTCTACAAAAAATATAAAAATCAGCTGGTGTGCCTGTAGTCCCAACTACTCAGAGGCCGAGAGGTTGCAGTGAACCAAGATTGTGCCCCTGTACTCCAGTCTGGGTGACAGAGCAAGACCCTGTCTCAATAAATAATAAATAAAATAAGGCCAGGTGCGGTGGCTCATGCCTGTAATCCAGCACTTTGGGAGGCTGAGGCGGGCAGATCACCTGAGGTCAGGAGTTCAAGACCAGTCTGGCCAACATGGGGAAATCCCGTCTCTACAAAAATAAAGCATTAACTGGGTGTGGTGGCACATGCCTGTAACTCCCGCTACTCAGGAGGCTAAACTCAGGAGGCTGAGGCCGGAGAATTGCTTGAACCCAGGAGGTGGAGGCTGCAGTGAGCTGAGATGGTGCCATTGCACTCTAGCCTGGGCAACAGAATGAGACTCCATCTCAAAAATAAATAAATAAATAAATAAATAAGGCTGGCACAGTGGCTCATGCCTATAATCCCGAAGTGGATTCTGGGAGTTCGAGGTGGGCGGATCAGAAGGTCAGGAGTTTGAGACCAGCCTGACCAACATGGTGAAACTCCATCTCTACTAAAAATAGAAAAATTAAGCTGGGCATGGTGGCTCATGCTTGTACTCCCAGCACTTTGGAAGGCTGAGACCGGCAGATCACCTGACATCGAGAGTTCAAGACCAACCTGACCAACATGGAGAAACCCGCCTCAACTAAAAAATACAAAAGTTGGCTAGGCATGGTGGCACATGCCTGTAATCTCAGCTACTTGGGAGGCTGAGGCAGGAGAATTGCTTGAACCCAGGAGGCGGAGGTTGCGAAGAACCGAGATCACACCATTGCACTCCAGCCTGGGCAACAAGAGCTAGACTCCATCTCAAAAAAAATCAGAAAACAAAAATTAGCTGGGTGTGGTGGTGTGTGCCTGTAATCCCAGCTACTCAGGCGGCTGAGGCAGGAGAATCGCTTGAACCCAGGAGGCAGAGGTTGCAATGAGCCGAGATCGCGCCACTGCACTCCAGCCTGGGTGACAGAGTGAGACTCCATCTCAAAAATAAGAATCAATCAATCAATCAAACAATCAATCAATCAAACACATTGTAGCAACTCTGGATTCCAGTTCCCTTACCCCAGTGTTGTTTTTGCCATCTTGTTTGTTCATTTAATGGCTTGCTTGGACTAATTCTGTGAAGTCCACCTTCTCCTCACAGTGTGCAACTGCTGCTATCTCTGCTCAGTTTTTCTTTTTTTTTTTAAAGACGGGGTTTCACCATGTTGGTCAGGCTGGTCTTGAAATCCCAACCTCAGGTGATCTGCCCGCCTTGGCCTCCAAAGTGCTTGGATTACAGGCGTGAGCCCGGCCCAGTTTTTCTTTTTTTAAGAAAACAAGCTTTATTTTTATAATTGGAATGTTCTAATAAAAAATTATTGTAATATTAGCAACCTTCATTCTGGGCCCTGATCTGCTCAGTTTTTTCCTGCTTGTATTTATTTATTTATTTATTTTATTTGAGACAGGGTCTTACTATGTCACCCAGGCTGGAGTGCAATGGCGAGATCTCGGCTCACTGCAACCTCCGACCCTATCCCCAAACTCCTGGGCTCAAGCAATTCTCCCACCTCAGTCCCCCAAGTAGTTGGGATCACAGGTGTGCACCACCATACCCGACTAATTTTTGTATATATATATTTTTTTGAGATGGAGTTTCACTCTTGTTGCCCAGGCTTGAGTGCAATGGCGCGATCTTGGCTCACGGCAACCTCCACCTCCCAGGTCCAAGCGATTCTCCTGCTTCAGTCTCCTGAGTAGCTGGGATTACAGGGATGCGCCACCACACCTGGCTAATTTTTGTATTTTTAGTAGAGACTGGGTTTCACCATGTTGGTCAGGCTGTTCTCAAACACCTGACCTTGTGATCCACCCACCTTGGCCTCCCAAAGTGCTGAGATTACAGGTGTTAGCCAATGGGTTCGGTCTAATTTTTGTATTTTTAGTAAAGACAGGGTTTCACCATGTTGTCCAGGCTGGTCTTCAACTCCTGACCTCAAATGATCCACCCACCTGGACTCCCAAAGTGCGGGGATTACAGGCATGAGCCACCGTGCCCAGCCTGCTTGTTTATGTTTTTATTTTTAAGCCTGACTTTCTAGGGATTGTCCCCGGAAGCCAGTGATTGGTCGGAGGTTGTGCCCAAACAATTTGAGCCAGTAAACCTTCTACTGTTTGCTTTTTTTTTTTTTTTCCCTTCCTCCCTCCACTCCACTGTTTGCTAATAGATCTGTGTGTAGATTGCTGGGAACACATTCAAAGTCCAGACAACTTTACAAGGCTGACCCTGCTTTTGCTTTCCGTCAGGCCCTTTCATGTCTCATGTTCGGTGCGCAAGGCCGATGTTCACCTCCGCATGTGTGGGTAGCTAGGGCCCTCTCTGTTCTCTTGAGTGTGATGCAAACTTTCACATGCATGCAGCCCTCCAGACTACTGAGGGTGTGAGGCTGCTCACCCACCAATCCTTCCTTCTCAGAGGAGGGTCAGGGTGAGCCATGTTCGGGCCCTTAGTGCCACAGTCAAGAAGGATGCCTGTGCGTTAGGACCTCAGGCAGAGCCCAGAGCCCACGCTCCCCTGCAGAGGTGGCTCCCCTGCAGAGGTGCTGCAGGGAAAATGGGGGTCTTTCTGCTCCCCGGCCAATTCTATATGGCCTTCTCCCTTCTCTTCCCTTTCACAAATATATTCAACAGTCCACAGGCAGGGCCCTTGGGGAAGGAGATAACAAAGACAAGGTTCTCAATGACAAGAAACTCGGGCTAGCCCTGTATGGGATTAATTCCTTTTCTTTTTTGAGACAGAGTCAGGCTAGAGTGCAGTGGCGTGATCTTGGCTCATTGCAACCTTTGCCTCCTACCTTCAAACCATCCTCCTGCCTCAGCCTCCCAAGTAGCCTGCCACCACGCCCAGCTAATTTTTGTATTTTTAGTAGAGAAGAAGTTTCATCATGTTGGTCAGGCTGGTCTTGAACTCCTGACCTCAAGCCATCCTCCCTCCTCGGCCTCCCAAAGTACTGGGATTACAGGCATGAGCCACTGCGCCCGCCGCCCCCCTCCCCGGGATTAATTTAGACAACATCCTAAGTGCCCCAACCAAGGTTAACTGGGAGCTGAAGGCAGAGTGCTGGTGGGCGGATACTGTGCTCTGAGGGATGAGAAGCACCCCCGCTTCCCCCATGCACCCCGAATTCTATTGTCAGTGGAGCCCACAGCTGGCTCCCCGCAGAATCCTGACTCGATAATCACACTTTGGTCCTTTCATGGGCATATATTGAAAAGATTTGTATGTTACTCTGTCATGAGTGATGTTCATTTTTTTGTATGCTTCACTTTTTTTTTTTTTTTTTAAGAGACAGGTTCTTGCTATGTCGCCCAGGCTGGAGTGTGCAGTGGCTATTCATAGGCATGATCATAGCTCACTGCAGCCTCCATCTCCTGGGATCAAGCGATCTTCCCGCCTCAGCCTCCTGAGTAGCAGGGACTATGTATGTGTAGTCTGGCTGTCTGCCTCTTTTTATGAATATTTTAATTAATTTATTTATTTACTTGTTGGGTAGATGACACATTCACATAGCTCAACATTCTGAAGGGGCCAAAGGGTATTGAGGGGTAACCCCCCACCCTTCCCCAGCCCCAGCAACCCGGCTGCTGTGCAGCTCTGTGTTCCAGCTGTAAGGTTTGGGCTCCCAGGTGTGCAGCAAATATTTCTCTGTGAGGGGATAATGAGGCTGCCTGTCAGGAGCACCTTCAGCCCCAGACCTGGAGACAAGACTGCCTCATAGCACTCTAGCTTGATGGGTGCAGACGACAGTGACAGCCAAGGCCAGAGGAGGGCAGGACCAGAGTGGGTCTAGGGACCTGGGGAGGCTACGAGCAAACCAGGGAGTGTTGTGGCTCCAGCCTCATCTTCCAGAGTCCCAAGGGTCTGCTCACTCTCCCCTCAGGCTGACCAGGACTCAAGTATTGCGAAGTCCCTGCAGTGGGTCTCTCTGACTGCCCCCACCACGCAGCTCCTGAGGGCTGGACTCTACCCTGTGGGAGGTGTTGGGTGGGGGCAAATGGAACCGTATTCCAGACGACATAAGGGCTGTTGGTATTTGGGGGAACTAGGTCAGGAAGGGAATTTGGGGGAGGGTTCTCCCTCATCCAATGATGTATTCCAGCAGAGGCATGTCATTTCTTGAGGGACAGTGGCTGCTGTCAGGTAGAAGGTTCATTAAAGAAGCCCCTGACACTAACAGAGAGGTGATGAAGAACGATGGTGACGAATATGGGCACGGTGAACTGTTCATCTTCTCCCAGTGCTGTCCCACAGGAGGCTCCTGCCTCGGGCGGCCTCTGTCTAGGTTCATCTAGGCAATTAGGATTGCTGCGGCGGGTCTATGCTGTCTCCTCTCCCACCTTGGGCTGCTGCTCACAGTGTGGAGGAGAAGGGAAGGGTGAAGGAGGGAGAATCAGCTTGTTCTTAATAGGCAAACTCTGAGGCTGGGGACCTTGGCTGCTGGGGACCTGGGCTACTTTGATGGGCAGGAGGTGGGGTAGGGGGTGGGGAGAATCCTTAGACCTTCCTGGTGTGAACGGGCGTTTTCTGGAGCTGAGAGTCTATTTCTAAGGGAGGAGCGGAAGGGTCTGGATGAGGCATAGCCAGTTCCCCTGGTATGATGGCTGACTGCAGGGAAGCGTGCACCCCCTTCCAAACACATCCAGAGCAGGCCCTCATAGGATGGGGAGGCCCTGCAAGGTCACACAGGGCGAGTGGCAGAGCCAGGACATGGACGGGGCTTCATGACTCAAGTGGCTTAGAGAGCTCTTTCTCCCCTTGTGGGATATCTGTCCCTGACCCACATAGGAGTCTTCAGTGACCCTCAATATTCAATCAGCCGCCGGATGCAGTGGCTCACACCTGTAATCCCAGCACTTTGGGAGGCTGAGGTGGGTGGATCACCTGAGGTCGGGAGTTCAAGACCAGCCTGATCAACGTGGAGAAACCCCATCTCTACTAAAAACACAAAATTAGCTGGGTGTGGTGGCACATGCCTGTAATCCCAGCTATTCAAGAGGCTGAGGCAGGAGAATCACTTGAACCTGGGAGGCGGAGGTTGCAGTGAGCCGAGACTGTGCCATTTCACTCCAGTCTGGGCAACAAGAGTGAAACACTGTCTCAAAAAAAAAAAAAAAATTCAATCAGCCAACTGAATTCAGGCAGCAGGCCGTCAGACATCACTGATCAACAGAGAGGAGCCCCAGATGGGTGAAGGAAGGTGGAAGAGAGACGAAGGGCCTTCCTGGAGAAGGGTCTGGCCTATCTTCAGAGCCCCAGGCTTTCTGCTGCAGAGGACGTTCCACTGGAACCCTTCACAGCCTATGCCGAAGACTCACAGTGGAGGTCTCTGGGCAAGGCCCCCTTGGTTCCATTTTATAGATGAGGAAACAGTCTCAGAGAGGCTGGGTCACTTGCTTTGGGTCACACAGCCAGTAAATGGTGAAGTCAGAGTGTCCCCCCAGCTCCGCAGTATGAGGAAGTAAGAAGCACTCTCCATGAACCCTATAAAAATGTCTTCATGTTTCTGCCCTCACCCCTACTGGAGAGCCTGGTTCGAAACAAGTGTCAGGAACTGTAGGTAGGACAAATGAATAAAGAATAAACAGAAAATGATGGAGGCAGTCGCTGCATGAGGTGTGTTCTGCTTGCGCACAGAGGATGGAGCCCCTCTCTCTTGAATGGGCTCTGAGCCCTCTCAGGCTGCAGGGATGGGCTCGTGGGAAGGACAGGCCCAGAGCTGTAATGAAGGCAGCTGGGTGCTTCCCACCTGAGGCCCCAGGTCTGGTGCCCCTCCCCATAGGCTTCTCAGGATTCAACCCTCACTGTGCACCAAGGCAGGCCTGGGCATCACCCCCAAGGGAGGCCGGGGCTGCTGGGGAGGGGCAGCTTTCCAGCCTCAATGGGAATGAAAGGAGCTCTATCAAACCAGCACAGAAGAGGCAGAAGCCTCTTCTGCAGCTGAGAGGCTGGTGAGCCTGTGCTCATTCCGCCAACTCTTTGGATTTAATGAAAAATTCACAACATTCGGAGATTGATTTTTTGTTTTTGTTTTTTGTTTGTTTGCTTTTTTGAGACAGGTTGGAGTTGTTGCCCAGGTTGGAGTGCAGTGGCACAATCTTAGCTCACCGCAACCTCTGCCTCCCTAGTTCAAGTGATTCTCCTGCCTCAGCCTCCTGAGTAGCTGGGATTACAAGCTCATATCACCAGGCCCGGCTAATGTTTGTATTTTTAGTAGAGACAGGGTTTCACTGTGTTGGCCAGGCTGGTCTCAAACTCCTGGCCTCAAATCCACCCGCCTCCGCTTCTCAAAATGCTGTGAGCCACCGCGCTTCGCCAACCTTCAGGAGATTTAAAAGCAGCAAGTGAGCAATGGTATTTGCTATAATGGGTCCCTCTCCAGAACCGAGGGGACCCAAGAAGGCTGAGGCTTGAGTGGCCAGGGTGAGCTGAGGCTGGTGGGCCAAGATATGGCCCAGACTTCCCATGCAGTCCTGGAGCCTGAGTCACCATTTCCTCTGTCCCCCTGTGTCTATTTGGCAATGCTGCCATTGAGCGAGGGTGGCAGTCCCCAAGCCAGGTGGGACTGCAAAGTCGGCTCTCTGACCAGCGGCCTCTGTTGGTTCGGGTCCGGGAAAGGGACCCCGGGATTGTCCCCCCGCCTTCTAGCAGCACCAGGCCGCCCCGCTCAGGGGCCAGAGATGGCCGTCCCGCCGCTGACCTCCCCCGCCTGGCCTGGGTCCCGCGCTCGGGTGGTTGGCGGCGGCCGGGCGCGGGAGGACCGGGGTGATTGGCGGCCGGGCGCCCTCTGGTGGCCGCCGCGCGCGGCATGGGGGAGCGCGGAGCCTGCAAGCGGGTGAGGGCGCCGGCGGCCGGGGGACCCTGCACCTGAGGGCGACCTGGCCTGGCGGCCGCGCTTCCGCCGCTACAAAAAGGAACCATATCTTGGAAACAACGAAATTCTGTGACACCAATAGTGACACCTGGCCTCAATCGGGCGAGTAGCGCCCTCCCGTCCCCAGCACTGAGCAGGGGCCCGCGGGCAGCCGAAATGGTGGCTGCCGTTGGTGCCGCGCGGCTTGGCGTCTGGGGAACCCGCGGAGGGGCGCGGCCGCCAAACCCTGCCTGGCCCAGGGGGAGGAGACCCCAGCTCCGGACGCCAAGGCTCTGCCCCGCCAGCGATACACTCCCCGCCCACCTCCGTACCCTTTTGTTCCGCGGCCGCAGTCCTGCCGAGAGCCGCACGGGAAAGTCCCGGCCTGGCCGCCCCGCGGCTGGGCAGGGCCCAGGCCCGGCGTTTCCCGCCGCCTCACGGGTCTTGGGCTGGAGCGGCCCAGGCGCTGGAGTGGCCGCGGCTCCCACAGCGCAGCCGAGACTGCACTCCGGGCTGCTGGGGCTCGCGTACGCCCCGGGCGGCTCCACGCGGCGGGGTCGCCCCTGCGCCTCCCACCCCCGGCCTCTCGGGGCGGCCGGGCTTCGCGCGCCCTCCCGGGGGAAGCCCGAAGCCGCTGTGAGGACCACCGGGTGGGGGGCTCCTCCGCAGCACCCCCAGGTTTTTTTTAAGAAAAGTGGCCCTGTTAAACAGCCGGGTCGTAGGTGCCGCTTTCTGGCCCGTAAAAGCCAAAGCAAGAGCCGGCAATCTGCTGCGGCGGCGGCCGCTTCCGGGGCGTCAGTTCAGCGCCTCTGCCCGGCCTCGGAGACCCGCACCAACCGCGGGAGGGAGTGCCGAGAGCGGGCGCAGGCGCGGGCGCAGCCCGGGAGCGGAAGCAGGGTTCGCACGGCTGGCGCGGGGTTGGCGCGGGGGCAGCGGGGAGGCAGGGAGGCCTGAGCCCTGAGCTGCTGAAGGCCCCGAGGGCGGGCGGGCGGCGGTTAGGGAGCCTCGCCCGGGCCGGCCCGCGTGAGCGCTCCCCGAGTCTCTGCCGCGTGACGGAGTCGGGACCAGGGCTGTGTCTCCTGCTGGGCGAGAGCACGGAAGAGATCCGAGGGCATTTCCTGAGCCTGGCAGGAGGCCAGGGGTTTTACAGGGCATGGAGGAACCAAGGCGCCACGTTGTTGGTTGCAAAGAAGGGTGACCAGGTGGGGAGAAAGCTGGCCAAGGGTTTCAGAGAGCAGGAAGGGCACCTGTGAAGTCGCCTTGCCGAGGGTGCGGTAGAGGCGGGGTGAAATGAGCACTGCTCATAAAGTAACTGTTGTTTTTGTCTTTTGAGACGGTGTCTCGCTCTGTCGTCCAGGCTGGAGTGTAATGGCGCGATCTCGGCTCACTGCAACCTCCGCTTCCCGGGTTCAAGAGATTCTCCTGCCTCAGCCTCCTCAGTAGCTGAGATAACAAGGCGCACGCCACCACGCTCCGCTAATTTTTTTTTGTATTAGTAGAGACGGGGTTTTGCCGTGGTGGCCAGGCATGGCTCAGGAGCGCGAACTCCTGTGCTCAGGTGCGCCTGCCTCCGCCTCCCAAAGTGCTGTGATTACATGTGTGAGCCTCCGGCCTGAATGTGGCTGTTTAAGGCAATAAGTGCAAATAATAGGTCACCAGCACTTGTGTGATGAGGCTGAATGTGCCTAGGGAACCCCTCTCTTCTCCAGGCCCTCCCCAGACTTGCCCACTGGTGGGGAAACTGCAGGGCCATCCCTCCAGGGCGAGGCCCTACCAGGCCAGGGAAGGTCCAGGTGGGTGCTCACCAAGCTGCCTAGGTTCCCAGCACAGTCATCTCTCGTGGTTCCCTTTAGCAAGTCACATCCCCTGACTCTCAACATCTGGGTCGTGGCAGCTTCTGGGTATGGCACCATCTCCCTTCATGGACCACAGGTTATCTATCAATCACACGGACCCGCTCTTCCTCACACAGTCACTCATCTGTGACACTTGGAAAGAACCAGTTCCACAGGCCTAGCTGGGGCCCAGAGGGAGGTGGCCAGCAATCGAAACCAACCCTGGTGACTAAGTAGAAAAGAGTCGTTGAGAGTGTTGTGGGGAGCTCAGGGAGCTGACTAGGGAACGCCTTGGGAGGTGACTGTGGACACCATGGCTGCTGGGCTGCAGTATGGCTGAATGCCGCCCCTGCAATGGCTCTGCAGGCTTCGGCTGTAATCTGGGGCGAGGCGCTGGGTACTGCGGCCGGGAGGGAGCGGTCTTGTCCCTGCATCTTTGCCTGAGTCTGCCAGATCCTCAGGAAGGGAGAAGGAATGCTGCCCCCTTCAGCCTTTGAGGTGGGAGGCAGAGCCCTGGCTCCCATGACAGCTCACAGAGTGGGGACTGACCCCTTGTGCGGACGCTGATCAGCCCACCCAGTGCTCACCACTGAGCACCATGGAGGCTCTTCAACAGGAGCAGCAGCTGGCGCTTTCCAAAGTGCACCTGGTTGGGAGTGATGTGAGGAGGCGCTGCAGTGGCAGGTGTGAGGGGAAGAGGCTGCAGAAAGGTGGCAAGGCGGACAAGGGAGAGGAGAGAAGCCACCACTGGGAGCCTGGTGGCTCAGGAAGGTGGCTGGTGCAGGTGTGGGAGAGCTGGGTCAGAAGGCCAGCAGTGCTCATCATGCAGCACCTGTGAGAGCCTCAGCCATTCCCCTCCTGGCACCAGGTGAGGCAGGAAAATAGGGTCTGGAGGAAGGGAATGTAAGGCTGATTCACATCAGCTGTAACAGGAAGGAAATGTCCTCTCCTTAGGGCGTACCGGGTAGATGACTTCGTGACTCTACTTCATCCTCTCCGTTTACACAGGGTGTACCCGAGGTAACCAGTGGAATCCTCTAGGGGGTGTTGAAACTCTGGGGCCTTTTGAGCTCCTATGCTGGGGCTGCTCCCATACTGTGGAGTGTACTTTCATTTTCAGTAAATCTCTTCATTCCTTGCTTTGTTTGGGTGTCTGGTCCAATTCTTTGCTCAAGATGCCAAGAACCTGGACACCCTCCACCTTTAACACAGGGGTTGTTTGTTTAACTTACCTTTTGCCTTAGAAATATAAAAAGATAGACACACAGTAAAGGTGTGTAAAAGGAAAGGCCTTTCACCATCCCCCCAGCCCCATCCCTCCCTAGAGGTCCCCAGGATGAGCTTGGCATGTGTCCAGCCCACCCTCTACATTTCAAGTGGATATGTAAACAGTGGGTCAGGCTCGGGTGTGTTTCTTCTAATAAACGCCATCATGCTGTATGTATTGTTCTTTGATGTGCTTTTGGAGATGTTTCCAATCCAGCACATCCTTTTATCCATGCATAATATTCCGTAGAATGCATGCTCCCCATCTTGGGGGATGTTTGGGTTGTTTCATTCTGCTCTGTTATGACGAATCACTGCTTTTGTGCACAGTGTTGAGTATGGGACTAGGATTTAAGAGGAAGAGACTCTGAGTCCCTGTAAATGTGAGGTGAAGGTGTGCTGGCCCGGCATTGAGCAGGCAGTGGGCGGTACATGCTGAGCTGGGCTGGGACAGTGACGACTGTGGATTTGGGACTCAAAAATAATGTATCGCCAGGTAAGTTTTGCTTCTGGGTCACAGAAAGGGCCACGGTCCCCGCAGATCCAGATGCATCCGCTAGATGGCACCAAAGCCAGTAAGGTGAGGCCATTGATCTCAGCAGGAGTCTGGGCCCAGGGTCTGACTCCTTAGCTTCTAGGAGGTGGATGAATAGTCTCTCCTGAGTTTGAATAGTGGGGAGGCTGAAGGGGTGCAAAGCCGGGTGACCATGAATGGTTAGACAAGATGTGCCCTGGCCAAGGCAGGGAACTGAAATTCAGTCTGGGACAGGCTGGGATGACCCGCAGGAAATCGACACACGGGAGGAAAACTATGGACCCTGTGCTCCATGTTGCCAGGACCTACAGAGGAGCCAGCTCCTGCAGAAGATACAGGATTTGGACAGGAAGATGGGGTGAGTGTTCTCTATACTGGGCACTGAAGATTTTATGAGGACACTGGGATGATCCCTGCCACCAAAGCAGCTCACGCTCAGGCAGTGGAAATAGACACTGGACAAATGCAATATTTCCTTTTTTTTTTCTGTCTCACTCTGTCACCCAGGCTGGAGTGCAGTGGCATGATCTTGGCTCACTCCAACCTCTGCCTTCTGGGTTCAAGCGATTATCCTGCCTCAGCATCCTGAGTAGCTGGGACTACAGGTGTGCACCACTGCGCCTGGCTAATTTTTGCATTTTTAGTAGAGGCAGGGTTTTGCCGTGTTGGTTAGGCCGGTCTCGAACTCCTGACCTCCAGATCCACCTGCCTTGGCTTCCCAAAGTGCTGAGATTACAGGTGTGAGCCACTGCGCCCAGCCCAAATGCAATATTTCTTATGAGCACTGCTCTAAGGAGTAATTTGAAATCCCCCAAAGCCCTCGCCCAGGTAAGGAGGCTGCTTCAAAGCAGCAGCAGCAGCACCAGAATTTCCCTTCTGTCACTCTCCCACCCAAGTTCAGAGCTGAACCCCCTCCTCTGCTACCCATGGTGGTTACCAAGCCTGTGCCTCTCCCAGCATTCGAAGCTGCCCCAGGCTCCCAGGACTGAAGCTCAGATCTGATTTTGGAAAAATGAATGGATGGCTGAGAGCAGTGGCTCATGCCTGTAATCCCAGCATTTTGGGAGATCAAGGCGGGTGAATTGCTTGAGCTCAGGAGTTCGAGACCAGCCTGGGCAACATGGCAAAACCCTGTCTCTACAAAAATATACAAAAATTAGCTGGGCATGGTGGCACACATCTGTAGTTCCAGCTACCCAGGAGGCTGAGGTAGGAGGATTGCTTGAAGCATGGGAGACAGAGGTTTAAGTGAGTTTAGATTGCGCCACGGCACTCCAGCCTGGTTTACAGAGTGAGATTGTCTAAAAAAAAAAAAAAAAAAAAAAAAAAAAAAGAGAGTTTCAGTGCTAGAACTGAGACCTAGGCAAACTGGAACAGTTGAGGGTTCTTGGGCTGGGTGTGGAGGCTCATGCTTATAATCTCAGTGCTTTGCGAGGCCAGGTGGGAGGATTGCTTGAGCCCAGGGCTTCAAGACCAGCCTGGGCAACATATCAAGATCTTGTCTCTACACAACAAAAAACAAGCACACTGCTTGGGAGGCTGAGGCAGGAGGACTGCTTAAGGCCAGGAGTTGGAGGTTGCAATGAGCTGTGATGGCGCCTCTACACTCCACCATCACTGACAGAGCAAGAACCCATTTTGAAAACACACACACACACACACACAAAATGCATAAGGTGTTTCTGAAACTTTGGTGTGTGTCAGAGAAACCTGGGGACTTATAAAAACACAGATGGCTGGCCCCACCCTAGAGTTTCTAATTTAGTAGGTCAAGGGTGGGGTCCAATAATTTGCATTTCTAACAAGTTTCCTGGTACTGCTGCTGTTGCTGTTGGTTGGGACCCAAACTTCCAGAACAACTGGTCTGAATGAAGGGCTGGGTCCAGGACCTGCAAGTCCCAAGTTACTGCATGCCTGAGTACCTCCTCCTCAGTCTGGCCCAGCAGCGTGGCAGGAAACGGAGGGAGGCAAAGCCTTTCACAATCAACCAGGAGAAATGGGTGTCTTCCTGGCAGGGTGGCCGGGCGCTATGGAAACATGGCTCAGCCCAGAAATGCCCAACCTCCTTCCCAGAAGCAACTCCAGCCCCTAGGGGAGGAGTGACGTGAACAAACAAACCGAGAGGGCAGAGCTCAGTTCTTGGATGGAAGGGGCACCTGCATGGAAGCGCCGTTGGCAACCTCAGGGCCCAGCCTTCCAGGAAAGGAAATCATTCGCCTCACAGGGCCCCTGGCTTAAGTTTTGAAGCTGGAAGGGAGCTTTGTAATCTTTGGTACAACTTTTTTATTTTATTTATTTATTTATTTTTTTTCGGAGACAGATCCTCGCTCTGTTACCCAGGCTGGAGTGCAGGGGCGTAATCTCGACTTACTGCAACCTCCGCCTCCCGGGTTCCAGCAAGTGCTCCTGCCTCAGCCTCTCAAGTAGCTGGGATCACAGCTGTCTGCCACCAAGCCTGGCTCATTTTTGTATTTTTAGTAGAGACAGGGTTTCTCCAGGTTGGCCAGGCTGGTCTTGAGCTCCTGACCTCAGGTCATCTGCCCGTCTCCGCCTCCCAAAGTGCTGGGATTACAAGCGTGAGCCACAGTGCCCGGACAAATACAACACCTTTTAACTGGGCTGTGAGTAACATGACTTGCTAAGACTGCGTGCTAAGACTGCGTGCTAAGAATGAGCTGCAGCCAGCACAGGGTTGTCCGCTTCCAGCCACCTTCCCAGATATTCCTCCCTCCCTGATTGAGCTCAGCCCCCACCTCAGCCTGGAGCGCCCAACAGAGCTTTTATCACAGCTCTTAACTCCACTTGGTTCCCCAAAGCTATGAGCCCATGTACCCCCACCTGGGGCTACAGCATTTTGGGTTTCTCAGACCCCGTCAACACTAACCAGCATCAACTGCAGGACATCCAGGACAGCTGGAGAGGACCAGTGGTCACTGTGTCACAGTCCTGCCCAAATCCCAGTGTTAAAATTGCAGAAGCCTGGGGCCCACCCCAGAGAATCTGATTTAGCAGGTTGGAGGTGGGGCCCAGGCACTGACATTTTCAAGAGCCCTGGGTGATTTGGATGCAGGTAGCGCTGGCTATTTACATGCTGAGAAACACTGCCCTAGCATCATCTTCCACAGAAGGCCACCCATCATCACTTATCACCCAACTCAAGAAGGCTTGGGAGGAAGGGGTAATTTATTGGTTCTAAGTCCAATGGACAAAACAAAGTGCTGTGGTTCAAATGTCCCCACCAATGTTCATGCTGAAATTTTTTTTTTTTGAGTCGGAGTCTCGCTCATGTCACCAAGGCTGGAGTGCAATGGGCCGTGCGAGCTCGGCTCACCACAACCCCCAACTCCCGGGTTCAAGTGATTCTCTTGCCTCAGGCTCCCAGGTAGCTGGGATAACAGGCATGCACTGTCACGCCCAGCTAATTTTGTACTTTTAGTAGAGATGGGGGTTTCCCCATGTTGGTCAGGCTGGTCTCGAACTCCCGACTTCAGGTGACCCACCCACCTAGGCCTCCCAAAGTGCTGGGATTACAGGCGTGAGCCACCTTGTCGGGCCCATGTTGAAATTTAATTGCCATTATGACGGTGGCATTGGCAGGTGGGGCCTTTGCAAGGTAATTAGGTTTTGAGGGCTCTGCCCTCAGGAATGGATCCATGCCATTATCTTTGGAGTGGGTTCTTGATAAAAAGGATGATTCTGGACCACTTTGCTCTCTATATCACATGCTTACGTCTGCCTTCCATCTTTCTGCCATGGCAGAGCCCTCATGAGATGCTAGTGCCATGCTCTTGGACTTGCCAGCCTCCAGAACTAGGGGACATCAATTTCTTTTCCACCCAGTCTGTGAAATTCTTTTTAAATTTATTTATTTATTAGTAGTATTATTTGAGATGGAATCTTGCTCCATCACCCAGACTGGAGTGCAGTGGTGCGATCTCTGTTTACTGCAACTTCCACCTCCTGGGTTCAAGTGATTCTCTTGCCTCAGCCTCCTGAGTAGCTGGGATCACAGGTGTGTGCCACCATGCCCTGCTAATTTTTGTATTTTTAGTAATGACTAGGGTTTCACCATGTTGCCCAGGCTGGTCTCCTGGGCCCAAGTGATCCGCCAGCTTCAGCCTCCCAAAGTGCGTGAGCTGTCATGTCTGGCCCAGTCTGTGGACTTCTGTATGGCAGCAGAAAATGGACTAAAATGCAGTGCATAGATGTAACTGGGCTTCATGCACAATGGAAGCTGAGGCCTGGGATCTCTGGGAACAATCACCCACAGGGTCCGTCTTCCACCAGAGGAACTCATTCACTGCCAAATTAAAAAAGCCTGGGAGACCGCCAGTTGGGTTAGGTGCTTCTTCCTGGACCAATGAACTGTGATCAGGTGAGTGGGGCCCACATGGGCCCAGCTGTGGGTCAGTACCACTCATGGTCTAAGGGAGGGAAAGGTGGTGAAGAAGGGGTAAAGCCTCACTATTAAAAAAAAACACACATAAAAATTATATATATTTATAGTGTATAACGTGATGTTTTGATATATGCATACAGTGTAGAATGACTAAATCAAGAGAGTTAACATGTCCATTCCATCTCCAGAACTTCTTCCTCCTAACTGAAACTTTGTATCCTGTGACCAACATTTCCTCACTGCCCCTAAACTCCCTTGCTGGATTCTTGGTTTCCTTCTATGGAGGCTGCTCTCAACCACTGAGACTCTGGGCTAGACACGCCGAGTGGCCACTAGTCTCCAAGGTGACCCCATAATTCTTGTCTCCTAGTATTCATGTTCCTCTGTAGTGCCTCCCACATTGAGCAGGACTGACCTGTGTAATGAATAAGATATTGCAGAAGTGACAGTGTGTCTTCCAAGGCTAGACCAGAAAGGACATTGCCGCTGCTTCCTGGCTCTCTTGGACCCCTGGCTCTGGGGGAAGCCAGCTGCCATATTTTGAGGACACTCAAGCAGCGCTTTGCAGCAGGGCTGGGACCAGGGTGAGGTAAGGGAGGTACTTGCCTCAGGCACAAAATTTAAAAGGATACCAAAAAAGTTAGTAATCGAGATAGAGAATGCAATATTTTAAAAATAAAAATGCAAACAAATTTATGATGAACAAAATATTGAAACTTTTATTAAAGACAGGCTCAATAACAGTACCATGATAAGGTGTACTGGAGACTGACCAATGGGAAAATCAGTGGTGCTGGTCCTGAAAGCAGGTGTAGGAACCCGCCAGGAGTTTGGGAGGTTACGGTCCCAGGACTGGAGAGCTAGGGACTTGCTCACTCCTCTAAGAGGTGACTGGACACGGAGAGGAATGCACACATGTTCTCCTGGCTCCAGTAAAAAGGCAAACCTGGGGCCGGGCATGGTGGCTCATGCCTGTAATCCCAGCACTTTCGGAGGCCGAGGTGATGGATCACCTGAGGTCAGGAGTTCCAGACCAGCCTGGCCAACATGGTGAAACCCCATCTCTACCAAAAATACAAAAATTGGCTGGGCTTGGTGGTGCATATCTGTAGTCCCAGCTACTCAGGAGGCTGAGGCAGAAGAATCGCTTGAACCCTGGAGGCGGGGGTTGCAGTGAGCTGAGATTGTGCCACTACACTCCAGCCTGGTTGACAGAGAGAAACTCTTTCTCAAAAAAAACAAAAACAAAAACAAAAAAACACAAACCCAGTAGTACCTTAGACCTAGGGGTTCAGCTTTAGGTAGCAGGACAAGAAAGGTGCTGAGGAGAGGGGTCCACCTAGCCCAGTTTCCTTCCAGCTGAACCTCAGCAGGCCAGTTCCAGAGCCACGATGACCATGATCCCCATCATGCATCCTGACAACCATACCTGCCGAACGCTATCACCAGGCCCTCTGCTGGGCACCTTCTGTGTATTAACTCTCCACTCTTCAGAACAACTTGGGAGACAGGTTCTGTTACCAACGCCTTTTCACAAATGAGGAAACAGAAGTTCAGAGAGCTCAGTCACTCACCCCATGTTTTCAGAGTGAGGGATGGAGTCACGATTTGACCTCAGGCAGTCTGACTCTGGAAACCTTCACCTTAATTTTAGTCGGGGATCTGGAGCCGGACAGCCCTGAAATCAATTCTCAGGTATGCCAATTATTTGCTGTCTATAATCTAGACTGAGTAAATGGCTTGACCTCTTTAAGGCTCAGCATCCCGCTCTGTAAAATGGGAATAAAAAGTGAGAGCGTGTTGAAAGCACTTAGCACCGCAGTCGGTAGGAAGTAAATGCTCAGTGTGCGCCTCTACAATTATTCCAGTGGGTGGAAATGAACATAAGACGATAGCCTCCTGCCCCCTCTCCCCATATCGACAGCTCCCCGCAGTCTCGCTTCCACTGGCCTGGCTGACCACCTGCCCTCACTCTGCAGGGACCACTTGGTCTTTCAT
This sequence comes from Cacajao melanocephalus, assembly GCA_963573385.1. NCBI lineage: Eukaryota > Metazoa > Chordata > Mammalia > Primates > Pitheciidae > Cacajao > Cacajao melanocephalus. The sequence continues at coordinate 14,846 of CAUYLG010047788.1, read as the reverse complement.
GGGATGGTACCCATTCCCCACCTGTCCTCATGCAGTGAAGCTTAAAAAACCAGAAAGAGGGCTGGGTGCGGTGACTCTCGCCTGTAATCCCAGCACTTTAGGAGGCTGAGGTGGGTGGATCACGAGGTTAGGAGTTCGAGACCAGCCTGGCCAACACGGTGAAACCCTGTCTCTACTAAAAGTACAAAAATTAGCCAGGCGTGGTGGCACGTGCCTGTAGTCCCAGCTACTCAGGAGGCTGAGGCAGAAGAGTCGCTTGAACCTGAGAGGCAGAGGTTGCAGTGAGCTGAGATCGTGCCACTGCACTCCAGCCTGGGCAACAGAGAGAGACTCCATTTCAAAAACAAAACAAAAAACCAGAAAGAATTATGAGATTCTGGGGAGAGACCGGTGGAGTTGGGGTACAGGCACAGGGGAGTGAGCCAGGCTGGGACACGCCTAGGACACTGGCTGGAGGGGATGGAACAGCCACCTCTGCACCTTCTTTCCCTGCCACCCTCGCCAAATTCATGCTTACAGAGCAGCTGTGTGGCGCGAGCTGAGGGCCCCTGACCCTGCGTGCCACCAGTGTGCAGGCTACTGTGAGTGGGCAAAGCTGTTCCAGGCAGCCTCTGCCCACGCAGCGCCCTTCAGCTCCTCCAGTGCCACCAAATGAACCTGTCACAACCTTCCCCAGCCTGGCAGGTTTTCTGGAAAGACTTGTCCCTCTGTTCGGTTACTGGCCCTCCACTTCCTCCCTTCTGGGAAGGGATGGTGTTCACTGTATTATTGTCCTGTTGCTATGACAGGAACCGCAGGAGACCCAAGGAAAGATGGTCCTGCTCTCCAGGGCTCGCCAGATTCTTGGCTCCCGTTGTGGAAGAGGGGCAGTTAAGAGCCAGTGTGGTCCAAGGTCAGGGCTATGCTGAGAAGCTGTGTGAGGACAGGGGCCCTGTGCTGTGTGAGCAGAGGGGGTCGCTGGGCCTCTGTGGAGGGAGGACAGAATCCTGAAGGCCAAGTTAGCAGGAAGGGCAAGGCCCAGAAGGGCAACTGATGAATTTGGGTCATGTCCTGGGGAGCAGGTGGGGAGCGGTGAGGAGGTGGGAGGATGAGGCTGGGCTGACGTTGCTGCGCTTTGGAGTGATCTCTGCTTTAAAGTTTGGCTTTTGTCTGGAATTCTCTGGGGACTGAAGTTTTAAGCTGGGGAGGGACATGATTAGACCTGCCTTTTGGAAAGCTCCCTGGCTGTGCTGCAGGTACTGGATGGGAAGCTGTGCAGTAACTCGGCAGAGAACCAGCGAGGGCCCCTGGGAGGGTCCTTAGGAGGTGGACGCAATAGAACTTGGCGCTGATGGGAGGGAGGATGGAAAGAGGACGCCACTACAGACACAGGGATCCAGAAGGGTGGACTTGGGGGCAGTTTTGGGCACACAAGGTTGAGATGCCAGTGGGACTCCACAGTAGAATCAGGGACAGCTCAGTGTAACCGGAGCACCTCCATTCCCATTGTGAGCAAGGGGAGCTGCCCCATTATGTTTCTAAGTACATCATGCAGCCCTCCCTCCAGCACGTACAGGAGATTCCCCTTCCCTTTCCCAGGTGTCTTCTCCAGGTGACACCAAGCCACTTAGTGGACAGGGTGAGACCCACTCAGTGGCGGGGGCGGGGTGAGATCCATTCAGTGGACAGGGCGAGACCCACTCAGTGCGCAGGCGTGTTGGCCATGACCTCAATCGGGATCCCAAAGGACTTTTGAACACTACTCAGAACACCAGGTGGGGTGACCCTCAGCATAAACTGTGGCCCAGCAGCACCCCTTACATTGTCACTGCAGATAGGTCCTGTCCTGTCAGCTCTGTCTCCAAAATGTACCCTGCCTTCAACTCCCATCTTCACTGTTCCAGCTTAGTTCGAGCCACCAGAGCCCCACCCAGACCACTGCCCTCACCTCCTAACTTGTCTCCTGTGTCTACCTCCGCTTCCCCACTCTATACAGCAACCAGAGAAATGTTTTCAAACAGAAGCCAGATCATGCCCCTCCTGGGCTTCCTGCCTCCCCCACGTTCCCCCCCACACACACCTGTAAAGGAACGATGTGCCTGCCACCTTTTCTGATCCCATCCCCTGCCTTTCCCCCCACCTTCCACTTTGTGTCATCCTGCACACACACAAACGTGTTCCTACCTCAGGGCCTCTGCACTGGCTGTTCCCTCCTGGAAGGCTCTGCTGAGATCTTCAAGGGGCTAACATCGCTAAGGTCTCAAATAGCCCCTCCACATAGAGCCTTTCCTGACCTCTCAAGCTAAGGTAGTGGCCTGGTATTATCCCTTCAGTTTTCTCACCGCTTTTCATTATCTGTTACTTACTTTCCTTATTTGGTCTGCCTCTAGCCAACAGATGTCAGTTACTTGACAGCAGTGCCCGTGCTGGACTCCTTCCCCACGTCTGGTGCCGGGAGCACAGGTGCTCCAGGAGTGTTTGTTTAATGAGTTGTTACTAAATGCTGCAGAGCCCTGCTCCACCCTGCTTCCTAGCCCTGGCATTTGAGAGCCTGATGACAGCCCTGCCCCTGAAGACAGCACCCAGGGGCAATGTCAGCCTGAGGAGTTAGCCGGGTGGCCCTGGCTCCGATGCTGCTGTTTTGTGCACTCAGCCCTTCTACTGCACAGTCGGGTCCAGGGCAGGGCACCCACGCAGCCTCCATGCTAGGCCTGGCCTTACGCCAGCACCTCTCCTCTCCCAGTGCCAAAGTCCACTCCCCTTCTGCTGTGGGAAAAATGGCACTCCTTTTAGGGGGACCTCCCACTCCCCAGTCGGTTTGGAGCTGGGCTTAGGGGCCAGTGGGAGCTGCAGGAGGGGAGAGACCCGCTGGAGCGTAAAGAACAGTGGACAGTCGCTTCTTTCAGTATCCTTTGAGAACAGGGTGGAACCTGAGAAAACGCCTACGTGTCCACATCTTGCCCTGTTTCTGGGGGTTCACACATTACTGCAGCCAATCCATGGGGTTCCAAGAAGGACAGAGGAGCCCACCCTCCCGCAGTGTCTACACTGCTAACACAGGTTACCCAAGGCGTTTTACACACAAGACTGCTCAAAACCTTCCAAGAACACTTTGCAGGGAGTGCTCGTGTTTCCCAGACTGCAAGAGAGGAGGCTCCCAAACCAGTGGCCGGGAGGGAGCACACAGAGGAGGGAGAAGAGGGCTGCAGCTGGAATTCCAGGGACCTGGTGGTTGAGACAGGCGGGAGCCAGCGAGAGGGCGGGAGAGTGCCCAGAGAGGACGCAGGGAATGGAGAGCACTGGGTGCTGACTTTCAAGGAGGAAGGGGCAGGAAAGAGGGCGAAATATTGCAGAGCAACCCAGGATGTAAGGGTGTCAAAGGCTTTATCCACAGAAACTGCTGGTGACCTCTGGTGAGGGCAGAAGTCAGCCTACTCGGTTGATAGGACAGATGAGGGGTGTCAGACGTTGTTAAGCAGCCTGCGTGTGTGTGACAGAAAGGAGATGAGGCAAAAGCTAGCGGGATCAGGCTCTGGGCACATTAGCTTCTTTCCCTCTAGGGTGAAACTTGAGGGCTGGGTGTAGTGTGTTGGCTTACATCTGTAATCCTGACACCTTGGGAGGCCGAGGCGGGCAGATCGCTTGAGCCCAGGAGTTTGAGATCAGCCTGGGCAACACAGCGAAACTCATCTCTACAAAAAAATACAAAATTATTAGCCAGGAGTGGTGGCACATGCCTATAGTTCCAGCTACTCAGGAGGCTGAGGTGGGAGGATTGCTTGGGCCCAGGAGGTCGAGGCTGCAGTGAGCTATGATTGTGCCACTGCACTCCAGCCTGGCCAAAAGCAAAAAGGAAAGAAAGAAACTTGAGCATGCTTTTCATGCTGAAGGCAAAAGGTGGCCACGACAGGAGATGGACTGCAATTACTGCAGTGCGGAGGACTCAGGGCAGGCCTGCAAAGGAGGCAGGGGAAGCAAGGCCAGCACAGGTGAGGATGATGCAGGGCTGAGGGGGGCCTTCTTCCCTGTTGGAGGAAGATGAACTCACTTGTCAGGAGTGGAGGGTTGAGGAGCAGCTGGGGCCCGTTGTGGCTGCTGGAGGGGAGCCAGGGCCTGCAAGGGTACAGAAGGAAGTCTATGGGCCCTGAGGCCCAGCACATGACCTGGACCTGAGGATGACCTCAGGTGATCCAACCACCTTGGCTTCCCAAAGTGCTGGGATTACAGCTAATTTTCATATTTTTAGTAGAGACGTGGTTTTGCCATGTTGGCCAGGCTGGTCTTGAACTCCTGGCCTCAAGTGATCCTCCTGCTTCAGCCTCCCCAAGTGCTGGGATTGCAGGTGTGAAAAAGAAGTAAAATTCTGATACATGCTACAAAACGGATAAACCTTAAAGACAGTATGCTAAGTGAAATAAGCCAGACACAAAACAAATACATGATTCCACTTATATGAGGAATAATCAAATTCAGAGGCTGAAAGTAGCATGGTGGTTACTGGGGCAAGGGGAAATGAGGAGCTATTGTTTAACGGGTAGAGTTTCAGTTTGGGAAGATGAAAAAGTTCTGGAGATAAAAGGGGATGATGGTTTCACAACACATAAAGATACTTAATACCAACACACTGTATACTTGAAAATGGTTAAATTTATGTATATTTTCCCACAATAATAAATAATAAATCTGTCATCAGACTGCTACAACTCCCACGTCTCAATACCAGTGTCAAAAGGTTTTGTTCTAATGCTAGAAATTAAAAAAAAAAAAAAAAAAAGGTCAAATCCCTTCCAGATGGACTACCTTATTCTAAAAGAGTCCTGAATACAAGATCAATATGCAAAACAATTAGCAACAAACCACACGAAAAAGTATTTTTGAAATATTTAACCTAGGTTTGTTCCTGGTTAAGATGTAGAAAGGTGTAAGAAAACACTGCTGCTACATTATTAGCAGTAAGAAAAGGCTAGGCACAGTGGCTCACCCCTGTAATCCCAGCACTTTTCGAGGCCGAGGCAGGTGGATCACCTGAGGTCAGCAGTTCAAGACCAGCCTGGCCAACATGGTGAAACCCCCATCTCTACTAAAAAAAAACTACAAAAATTAGCCAGGCATAGTGGCACATGCCTGTAGATCCAGCTGCTCAAGAGGCTGAGGCATAAGAATTGCTTGAACCTGGGAGGCAGAGGTTGCAGTGAGTCAAGATTATGTCATTGCACTCCAGCCTGGGCAACAGAGCAAGACTCCATCTCTAAACAAAACAAAACAAAACAAAACAAAAAAGGCCGGGCGTGGTGGCTTATGCCTGTAATCCCAGCACTTTGGGAGGCCATGGAGGGCAGATCACAAGGTCAGGAGATCAAGACCATCCTGGCCAACATGGTGAAACCCCGTCACTACTGAAAAAAAAAAAAATACAAAAATTAGCTGGGGGCATGGTGACATGCACCTGTAATCCCTGCTATTGGGGAGGCTGAGGCAGGAGAATCACTTCAACCCAGAAGTCGGAGGTTGCAGTGAGCTGAGATCGCACCACTGCACTCCAGCCTGGTGACAGAGTGAGACTGTCTCAAACAAACAAACCCAAAACCCCCCAAAAACCACAGTGAGATAAAACCAGATAATATTCAAAATCGTAACATTCCTTGGGCCTATCTGAGAGCTGGAGCAAAGGCAACTGAGCAAACTGAATTCCCAAGTGTGAGGAGCCCATCCCCACAGAGAAAGGATGCACTGCCATGCCTTACTATGTTCAGCATGGATGAAGAAGGTCATGCTGCTGGAGACAGGGAAGAAATGAGCTACAATTTTAAGTTCTTAAAGGTCAAGTGTTCGGGCAACAATTTTGAACAGCGGAGACCCTGACGAGGAATCAGTCTCCTGCACACTTTCCCAGGATGGGCCTCCAGTGGTACAGAGCAGGAGGGTGGGGAGAGTCACCCCTGGCAGCACAGACAAGTAGAAATGATCAGCTGACCCCAAGGGCAGTCAAGAAAACCCTTTCCTGGAACCCTTTTCTATGAAGCAAAAACTTTAAGCCACTGGAGAAGGGGAGCAAACCCTCTCACATAAAAGACCAGGCAAAAATCTACTCTTAAACCAGTAGGGAGGCAATGGAAATGTATTGTTGTAATGTTCATTTTGTTTTTCTCAGACTTAGTCTTGCTCTGTCATCCAGGCTGGAGTGCAGTGGTGCGATCTTGGCTCACTGCAACCTCTGCCTCCCCGGTTCAAGCGATTCTCGTGTCTCAGCCTCCTGAGTAGCTGGGATTACCTGCACACACCACCATATCCGCCTAATTTTTGCATTTTTAGTATAGAGACAGGTTTCACTATATTGGCCAGGCTGGTCTCAAACTCCTGGCCTCAAGCGGTCTGCCCACCTCGGCCCCCCAAAGTGCTGCGATTACAGGTGTGAGCCACCATGCCCAGCCTGTTGTAATGTTCTTATACTGTATGTGAAGTGGAATAATATATTTGAAAGCAGTCTTTGCTGTGTTAAAGACGTATATTTTGGATCTAAGCACACTAAAACACAACAAAACTAAAAACAAAAGCAGAATAACTAATGTAACAAGTCAACAGGAGGAGAAAATAGGTCTATAAAAAATAATCCAAAAGAAGGCCATACAAGAGGGAAAAAATAATCCAAAGAACATAATCCAACGCAGCGTGTGTTGGCTCAGGCCTATAATTCCAGCACTTTGGGAGGCCAAGGTGGGCAGATCATCTGGGATCAGGAGTTCGAGACCAGCCTGACCAACATGGAGAAACCCCATCTCTACTAAAAATACAAAATTAGCCGGGCTTGGTGGCACAAGCCTGTAATCTCAGCTACTAGGGAGACTGAGGCAGGAGAATTGCTTGAACCTGGGAGGTGGAGGTTGAGGTGAGCCGAGATCGTGCCACCGCACTCCAGCCTGGGAAACAAGAGCAAAACTCCGTCTCAACAACAACAACAAAAAGGACAGATGGGACAAAGAAAAAATAGCAAAACTGTATATTTAAATCCAATCACATTGATAATTACATTAAATGTAAATTGTCTAAACATGACAATTAAGAAAATGACTGTCAGGTTGGATTTTAAAAAGACTCAAATTATATGCTGTCAATGAGAAACCCCATTTTAAGTTAAAAAGAAAAAGATGAATAGGTTCAGCATGGTGGATCATGCCTGTAATCCTAGCACTTTGGGAGGCCTAGGTGGGTTGATGGCTTGAATCCAGGAGTTAGAGACTAGCCTGGACAACATGGTAAAACCCCATCTCTAAAAAAAATGCAAAAATTAGCCAGGCATGCCAATGCAGGTGCCTACAGTCCCAGTTACTGGGTAGGCTGAGGTGGGAGGATTGCTTGAGCCCAGGAGGTTGAGGCTGCAGTGACCTGTAATTGTGTAGCCTAGGCGACAGAGACGTGTCTCAAAAAAAAAAAAAAAAAAGGAGAAAAAGAAAAAAATTTTTAAGAACATTAAAAACTGTAGGCAGATATATGTGAGACAAAAATCCAATACTGATTCATACATATTTTGAAAAGCTACTGAATGGAAATGAAGATCTGTTCTACCCCAAGTAGATACACAGGCACATGTTTTTAGGTTGCAGACGGAAGTGTTGAACTGAGAAAAAGCCGGGGAGAGAAGCAAAGATGGCTTCGGTTGTAGAGCGAACTTTTTTCCACCCCCAGAGACAGAGTCTCGCTCTGTCACCCAGGCTGGAGTGTGGTGGCGTGATCTCGGCTCACTGCAACCTATGCTTCCCAGGTTCAAGTGATTCTCATGCCTCAGCCTCCCGAGTAGCTAAGACTACAGGTGTGCACCACCATGCCTGGCCACTGACTGTTGAACTTTAAGCCCTAATGAATTATTAGCAATTACTTACTATTTTGAACCCGATTGATTCTCTTGCACCAAAAGACAGATGGTCAAGACTTAGTAGCATGGTTTCCAAGAGGTGCTTACATCAACTGCTCTCCTTAATGCTTCTTCAGTCTGGCTTTATGGTATTCCACACAGCAAAAATACCAAGATGGTCACATCATCTGTCTCCCCAGATTCCAAAAGAAAAAAATTAAACATGCCAGTTACCCTGCCTATCAGTGGGGTCATCTGGGTGTAGCAACCTGGTTCTGGGACTCCACATCACACTGACTAGGCACTTGCCCACAACTCCTCTGCAATCATCCACCCTGAGTGAGGGCTCCGTCTCCCACCATCCATTCAAGTCTGCTGGCTCCACATATTTCATCAAACACACTACGCACACAGCAGTGTAGGGAAACAACTTTATAACCCAGTCATTTTCAATAAGAAAAATCAGTGCTATCCTTTGCATTTAAAAGTCTGAAAAAATTTAAATCTATATTAAGTCAGTAAGGTAATTAACAATAGAACTAAATAATCGGCCAGAAAGAGTTTGTTGCAACTAGAGCCTTTTAAAACAAAGATATTTAAAACATTTCTTTTTCTCTTACCTGGATGTTGAAATAGTGTACTAATACTTCAGAGAATAACTATATTAATAAAACAAGTTACAGATAAACGTTTTAATTGAGTAAATATATTATTTTCAAGATCTTTTTGAAATCGCACTTGTACTGTACTAACCAATAGCCAAAGGCAATTAAAAAAAGTTTAAAACCAAAAATATTCTGACGTGAACACGACAGGAACCGCTGCTATGTAAAGTAACATAACACTGCTCCCAAGAACAATGATATTTTTAGGAGATAATTCATCTTAACATGTGCGTGAACAAATTTGTAATTAAAGGCTGGAAGAAATATATATTAGTGCCTGCTTTTTAAAAGTTTATTTTACATTTTAAATACAGTATTTTTCTCATTTAAAAAAAATCCAGGAAGTGCCTAACTCCATGGTTTCTATACCATATGTACATGAGAGCTGACGGAGAGCCTGACAAATGTTCTAGATGTAACAGCATGGACACCTATGAGCTGGGACTACTTCTGAATCAAAATTTAAAAACACAAATTAAGCACTGCTTAAGAAAAAATAATCCAGTTTCTGAACAACCAAAAGAGAACAGAGTTAGAAATGTACAAAACCAGGTATTAAAAGACGGAAAGAAATAAAGCACACAAAAAACTCAAATAGCCTGTATGTAGTGAACTGGATATACTGCAGCTAGTTGATGGAAATCTTCCTATAAGAAGTGATTTATGATTTGAAATTTTAAAAATCTAAGTATTTCAGTAACAACATATAATAACAACATTAAGTATATATTGCCGTCTTTGTCATTTTCTATCTATACCACTCTCCCTTCTGAAAACAAGAATCTCTAGACTAGCCAATCACTTATACAAATGTGAGGCAATTAATCCATGTTTGTTTTCAGTAAGGAAAACAAAGGGGTACCTCTTCCTGCCAATAAGAAATAACACAAATTAAAGCTATAAAATTTAAGCATGGGCATACGTATTTCCAATTCTCTTTAATCAGTAATTCCAAACTGGAATAAGTATGGTTTGTGACTAAGTAGTAACAAATTAAAAGAAAACAGACTGTCTCTGGCAGTGATTTCCATATTAGTGCAATGTTACTTCCCATATGCTGAATTATATTTAAATGATCTTATGTATTTTAATTCAGTAGGTGCCAATTTGAGTTTACAAAATCCCTAACTGTATTCTTTGTGCAGAACAGTTTCAATTTGAGATACTCTATGAAGTCAAATCAAAACAAAAAACCTGTATTTTGCTACTAGTAGCATGAATAACAAATGAAGATACAAGGATTCAAAGTCTGTGGAAGCTCCTGAAGAAAAATCTTTGAGGTGTTCTATGTATCCTGATACTTCAATTATCAATTAGTTTTGAACATTCTAATTTAAGATTATCTCAGAAAATAATTCTCTGTAATATAACTCTGAACAAAACAGCAATACCCAAAGCAAAAACAATCTGGGTCATTCTGAACAAGATCAAACTGAGGCCATTTCTTTTTCTATTATAATCTGTGAGGTCTTGAGTTTTTAAGTTTTAAAAATGACCTTTAATCAAAGCCAGCTGTACCTGATATAGACTTATTAACTTAAGGATTTCAAATTACAGGGCATTGTAACTACGGGCTCTCATAAGACATATGGAGCAGGCAGCAAGGGACTAACCATCAGCCAGGTAAGGTCAACGTTGGGGTGTTTTATTTTGGAGACTTTAAATATTTAACATGTAGCTCATGTAACTTCAGCATCCAGTAGTGACTCTGCTGGTCAGCACCCAAAGGCTGGATGAGTCTGAGGAATCTCTTTTAACCCCAAAGTATGAATGCTAGAGTCTCAAGGAAATTTTGATTCCCAGCAAGAGTTCACAAACCATCAGACCAAAATCAGTAAGGTAAACCCTGACTCTAATGCTCCACAAAAGTCAAAGGAAATTTCCAAATTAAATGCTATCTTCTGCCCAACCCTAGACTCCAGACTCTGTAACATTTTTATCTAGTATAATAGACTCTGTAGTAGACTGATTTTGACCTCCACAAAGAGTAGGAATTGTCAAACTTGAGGAGATAGACTCCTCTCCCTGGATATTGGTGGCTGCCAGCATACACTTCCTCATGACAGTCCCGTCGGTACACAGGCACAATCTCATCCAGTAGAGGCTTGTTGGCATTCTTTTTGGCTTTCTCTTCACAACTGATGTTTTCTGTAGAATACAGACAAATCAATGAACAGATTCAGGAAAAACAGATTCAGGAAAACCACACTTGCATCAAGCAATTAAAATCTATCCTTTCTTTAAGAAACTGCTATTGTTGGGAATTCTGTTGAACCATTCAACAAGTCATGTGCATGTGAGCATTTATTTGTTCATTCATTCATTCATTCACTCACTCATTCAAATACCTGATCATGTGCTATATACCAAACCTTGTTCTGGGCCCTGGGAGCCCAGGGATGAACATCTAGTGGTAGCAGTGTTCAGCATCCTATCTCTTTCTGTGCTTACCACCATTCCTATTTCTAGGTCCCATTTTCCCCTTTCCATGTCCATTCAATTCCTAATTCATCCCCAGGAATCTCACCAATCTAAGTAACAAAATGTTGCTCTCATCATCCTTCTCCTGACCGATATGAGTCCTCCCCATTTTAGAAAGATGTAAGATGATTTGTGAGGACTACTGCTTTCTATATATCTTAAATATAAGGAGTAAATTTTTAAAATCATAGTAGAGAAACAGGCATTCAGAGATACTCTGAAAATTCAATCATTTTCACTAGGCCAATTTAACCTAGAGATGATCTAAGTGGCAAAAAATGAGCTCTGATTATAGGTTTGCCCCGGTTAATAGTTTTCTTAACTACTAGCTATGAGGTCAGAAAAAAAAATCTCTAGAAACCTATAGGAATTTTGAAAATTATGAACCAGCTTTGAAGTCTCAGTTTATTTAATATAAACCACCTCAAAGAAAAGAGGTCAAGGGAGTATTCAGCATAGAAGACAAGACTTTCAGGTTTATTGTTTTTTTTACCCCCAAGAGGCTGGGACTATAGGCATGGATTTTCAGGTTTATAACATGGCAGAGTGAATTCTGGCAACACAAATTAACTGAGTGATGCTTGTCAATGGCCACTATCAGGAATTTAAAACAAGGGAAGTCTGCGAAATTCTCAATCTAGAGGAGATTAAGGAGATACGATGACTGACTACAATGTGGCATCCTGAAATGGATCTTGGAGCATTAAGAAAAACTAAAAACATCTGAATAAACATGGACTTTAGTTAATCCAATGTATCAATATTGTTTCATTAGCTGTGATGAGTGTACCACAGTACAATGTAAGATGCTAACAACAGTGGGAACTGCTTGGTGCAGGGTATATGGGTACTCTTTGTACTATCTTTTTAGCTTTTCTGTAAATCTAAAACTATTCTAAAATTAAAAGTTGATTTTTAAAAAGCAGATGGCACTCTTATAAAGGTAGGTAGAAATCAGATTTACTTTACCACAGAAATACCTACAATTAAGTATCTTTCACATGCAAATGAGAAATAGAGAACCATTCAAAATGTACACTATTGTTTACGTCCAAGAAACAGAATGGTCCATTGATTCAAGACTCAAATTTTGTTCAATATCTATAAAACTAAAGATTACTGGAATAGATGAAAAGGCACATTTTATCAATTTAAGCAAAGATTTAGGACCTGTAAACAATAAAGAAAGTAGATAAGTAAAACAGGCAAATGAGTTATCATCCATGCTTCTTCAGGGAAAGCAAACTCCTCTGTCTACCTTTCGAGATCTAAGGAAGAAAAAACCAACAAACAAAAAACCCAGACTCTTCTACCATCTGAAATTAAGCCCCCAAAGGACTCCTCGCAAAACGTCCATATGGACAAAACATGGTAGGACAGTAGCTTCTAAGGCATATGGACAAATACAACTTGTGAGCTAAATCTTTAAATGGGATAAAGTTACACTCACTTAATGAACAATTCTTGTGAGTGATAAAGCCTCACTACTATGAGGCTAAAACGTTTCAGCTACAAATCATTTTATGATTAGAAATGGTAAAAGTATAGGCAATGCCATCTTGCATTTGAGGGACATATTGGAGCTAAGGTAAGAGATATTAAGGTTCTCACCTCTAGAAATGGACCCCTGCCATTTTCACTAGCGCTCTTCCCAACACCAATAACCCTAAAACTATCAGACTAGGCAGTAACCACCTTATAGAAATTCTCTAGTAGGCAAGCCAGAAGAAATACATTACCTCAACCAATTTCTAAACAGAGAATTCTTATTCACAAAGCTTTCTTTTTTTGGCGGGGGGAGGTCTGGCTCTGTCACCCAGGCTGGAGTGCAATGGCCAATCTCAGCTCACTGCAACTTCCACCTCCCAGGTTCAAGCGATTCTTCTGCCTCAGCCTCCCGGGTACCTGGGATTACACATGCATGCCACCATGGCCGGCTAATTTTTGTACTTTCAGTAGAGACAAGCTTTTACCATGTTGACCAGGCTTGTCTCAAACTCCTGACCTCTGTCTCCCAAAGTGCTGGGATTACAGGCATGAGCCACCGCACCCAGCCATCTTTTATGTGTGTGTGACAGAGGGGGTCTGGCTCTGTGGCCCAGGCTGGAGTGAAGTGATGTGATCTCAGCTCACTGCAACCTCTACCTCCTAGGCTCAAGCAATCCTCCCACCTCAGCCTCCCAAGTAGCTGGAACTACAGGTATGCACCACCACACCCAGCTATTTTTTTGTATTTTTGGTAGAGATAGGGTTTTACCATGTTGCCCAGGCTGGTCTTGAACTCCTGAGCTCAAACAATCCAACTGCTCTGGCCTCCCAAAGTGCTGAGATTACAGGCAGGGGCCACCATGCCTGGCCTCACAAAGCTCTTTATAAGTACAGTAATTTGTACACATACAAAAACCTTCCTTCTCAGACATCTGCGAAGAGTCTGACTTTAACGAGTCTCTGTGATGCAACAGAAAGGACAGAACAGGTCTTGACGTTGTTGAGGATCACATCAGACAACAGTAGTGGCTCCTGGCCAATCTGCTACAGTCCTGCTCTCTGACCACTTCTTGTTTATGGTTTTTTTTTCTTTTTTAGACGGAGGGCCTAGCTCTGTTGCTCAGGCTGGAATGCAATGGTGTGATCATATAGCTTACTTTAGCCTCAAACTTCTGGGCTCAAGCAATTCTCTTGCCTCAGCCTCCCAAGTACCTGGGACTACACGCAGCTAACTAAAAAAAAAAATTTTGTAGAGATTAGATGTCACTCTACAAAATGGGTTGCCCAGGGTGGTCTTCAACTTCTGGCCTCAAGAGATCTTCCTTCTTTGGCCTCCCCAAAAGCTGGGATTACAGACGTAAGCCACCATGCCCAGCCATGCTTTTTCAATCTTAACATTTTTTTCCTTTCTGTTTCAGTCAGTAGCATTTATGGGCAATGCTTTACCTTGCTGGTGATACTCAGGAATAAAGATTGATGAAAACAAAATACCACGTAAGACAAAGTAGTTCAAGGTTCCATATTTACCAGCTAGAATCTGGACCTGTAGTATAATGAAGGATTTTAAATCTGCTTCTGGGGTGAGAGTCAATCTGCAAGATGTACTGAAATGTCTTGGATACTCTGATAGTTCATGTAGACAATGGCAAAGAGTCATCTTTGAACTCTCTTTTGACTAGCATTAAATTAAATACTAACTGCTAAACTGAATATTAAACTTAATTTCAAGAGATGTTATGGCACACCTGCTGTGTATGTTTCTGTAGATAGCCCCAGAGGCCCCAGGGTGTTGCATGGTGCAGTAATATGATTGGACAACTCTGTACTTCAAAAGTTGACAGACCTTTCAGGCTTATTCCATGTACTTCCAACAATATCTCTTTAACTTTATCCCACTATAATCTGTAAAGCAACATTGCCAAGCCTCTTCAAGAATAAGCAGTCTGTTTATAAGCCACCCAAAAGGTCAGTTAGTCCGGAAGAACTGAGACATGGTGCTATTCCATTCTCACAGGGCACACATTCCACATCACTCTCAATCAAGTCAATAAATTAAGTGCTTATTAAGTGTTCATAAGCAAGCCCTACATTCTAACTTTTCAGGGTAACAAAAATAAAGAGACCATCTTCTCAAAAAGCAATACATTTATACCTATTTCTTAGACCAAGATATTTTAGACTGTCCTTTAAAACACCCATTTTTGAGAGAGATCCAAGATGGCCGATTAACAACAGCTCAGGATTGTAGCTCCCAGTGAAAGCGCAGAGAGCAAGTGGACGCTGCACTTTCAGACGAATTTTTGTTGCCCACAGACTGGGAGATTCCCAGCGGAGGAGCCACACGGGTCGCCAGCGCAACTTTTTTGGCCGGCACAGCTATTTTG
>CAUYLG010047786.1:0-26877 GCA_963573385.1 Cacajao melanocephalus | reverse complement strand
ACTAGACTGGCCTAGTCTCCCAGCCTACATACATCTCTCTCTCATGCTGGATGCTTCCTGCCCTTGAACATCGGACTCCAAGTTCTTCAGTTTTGGACTCTCTTTGCTCCTCTTCAGACTGGCTCTCCTTGCTCCTCCGCTTGCAGAAGGCCTATTGCGAGATCTTGTGGTCATGTGACTTAATACTTAGTAATCTCCCCTTTATATATATAATTATATATCCTATTAGTTATGTTCCTCTAGAGAATACTGATTAATACATCACTCTGCCCAGAATCTAGACCCAATTTTTATATTTGACCTTTTTTTTTTTTGGCAAGGAAAACCCTTGGATTGTTTTTATTTTAACTATTTTGCCCACTTAGCACTAGATAAAATCATAACAAAGTCATGGTCCATGAACAGCAGGATGGAAATTAAGAAATACTAGATAAATAAGCCAGAATTCAAGACAGGTAAAATTCTTCTATGACAAAAATCAAATTTATTCTCATTTCTTTGCTTTTGTTCTTTATTTTGTCTTTTCGTTCTAAGGCACTACAGGCTGGAAAACTGCTGGCGCTGCTTTCTGGAGTTACCGGTTTTCAGTTTGCCTTATCTCTCCCATCTAAGTTATCTAAGTCAGTTCATCAGATGGGACGAGCCAGGGCTGCATGGCCAGCAGCTATAGCTACAGTCACAGGCAATGGGAAGGTTGGTTCCAAATGGCCAGCCAGGTGTCAGGACACCTGCCTAGGATGGAGAAGAAGCCCTGTCTTCTGGATGGTGAGTGCTCAGTGCACAGGGTAAGGCTGAAGTTCCCGGGGCGGGCTCCCTAGGGATGTACCTGGAGCTTCTATCTGCAGAGTAATTGCTGAGCCCAGCTGCTGTTGGGAGCAGGTTTGCCTGGGATCAGGGTCTGGGCAAGGCTGGGCTGCAAGATGAAGATATTCATAACTTCAGCAGGAAAGGTCTAGTAGTTCCTTCCTTTCTCAGTAACGCTTGTAGTTTCTCTCTGTAGTCCTTCACCTTGGTGGGACACTGCCATAATTTAGCTCTGCCAGACTCCCCATGATCACATTAAATTGTGATATGGCCATCCCTTTGCCTCCCTTGCTTAGGATTCTGGAGATGCATAAGTACATTCTAATGTATGGCTCTCTGAAAAAGAATACTTAAATACTAGAGGAGACACAAACCATTGATGAATGCAGTCACCTTTAAGGAGAGGAGTTATGGCAGGGTCAGGGGGTGGGAGCGAGGTGTTCCTTATGAATGTTATACCATGTGAATATTTTACCTAATTAAAAAATACTAAAACATTTTATCAGCCAGGCGCTGTGACTCACGCCTATAATCCCAGCACTTTGGGAGGCTGAGGCAGGCAGGTTACCTGAGGTCGGGAGTTCAAGACTAGCCTGACCAACACGGAGAAAGCCCATCTCTACTAAAAATACAAAATTAGCTGGGCGTGGTGGCGCATACCTGTAATCCCAGTTACTCAGGAGGCTGAGGCAGGAGAATCACTTGAACCCAGGATGCAGAGGTTGCAGCGAGCCTAGCTTGCACCATTGCACTCCAGCCTGGGAAATAAGAGCCAAACTCTATCTCAAAAAAAAAAAAAAAAAAAAAAAAACTAAAAAATTATCAACTCAGTCATTAGTTCTCTTAAATGTCAGTTTCTCTGGAGAAAAAAATTTGCTCTGAAGTAAGCAAATAAAGGGCTAGATACTCCACAAAAATTGTGATACCTTTGACCAGAATAAAAATATCAGAAATAAATAAAAGTAGGACGATGAGAAGGAGGAGGAAATAATTTCTCTTATTTTTTTGTTGTCTGAGGTGTCCCTTCATCCTATCGTGGCACCTTTTATTTGGGCCTCTTCTCTCCTTAGTGTTTTCTCTGTTGCTGCCCAGAGGTCATGTCTCTTCATGTTCCATATTGGATGCCAAAGAGTTTAGTGGAATTTCCTTCTGGGTTACGTGAGAGGTTGAGGGTTGGGTTTATCACTTCCCTATATGGACCAGATGGTCCGTATTTATCAAGCTGGGCAAACGCTGATGGCCACCCTCCCCCATCTGTTTCTAGAACTCTGCAGTAAACGCTAGATTGAAGCAAGCAGCTTAGGCTGAGGATCTAAGCCAGCTGTGCCTTCTCTACTCCTGAACATAAGAAGGCCAATCCCACAGAGCTTACCCGCCCCTGACAGTGGAGAAGGGGACACTAAGCCTGCCCTTAGAAGCACATTCCTTTACTGAGCACTCATCAAATGGGTACAAACGAAGTATTAAGCTTGGGCCAATCAGATTAGCCACCCTCCTCCCTGGTACCCAAGCAGAGTGGATAGAGGCCTTTGCTGGTGAACTTGGTGAAGTTTGCTCCTTTGCACATGCAAAAAATGGAAGTAAATACTGCATTCATTAAGGACGTAAAGGCAACTGTCATGAAGGAAAAAACAATAAACATGGTTTGAAAGTGCTCACAGTTTTAATTCCAAGAGCCATTTCCAAAGTAGAATGGACATTGGTTGACTGGATACAGAAAGTGAGCAGAGGGAAGGGAAAGACAATGAGTTTGTCAATTGTCTAGTGCTGCTTGATGTGTTTGCTGGATAATCTCTTTCTCTTTATTGATCTATCATCTATCATTTATCAACCTATCAATCATCTATCTATCTGTTATCTATGTATTTATCATCTTTCTATTATCTACCTATCTACAGAGTGAGAGAGAAAGAGAGCATGCTCTGAGTCCAATAGTCCATGTTGATCTCTTCTGGCTTTTGACAGTGGCAGAGATTGAGAAATCATGAGAGCTAGATTGAATTAGATACTGAGAGAAGAGAGAAAGAAAACATCACAGACCCAACACAGAGGACCACCACAGCCTGTGGCTGATGACTATTGAGAAGACTCACATAAAGAGTAGTGTTAGTGATCAGGGAGACAGAGAGAGCACAGTTTTGTAAGATGCATGTTTGGAGGTCCTGGTGGGTGACTCCAACCGAGGAACATGTCTGTCCCAGACAGCCATCCACACAGATCAGCTCTTTGGACTTTTCCACTGGTCACCAATGACCTTAGGAGAGCAGCTGCAGATGACTGAGAGAGGCAGGAGCAAGAAGGTAAAAGGGATTTTCTGTGATTGATGGAGCAAAGCATCAGGTTACATAAGCACCGTGTGAGTCATAAGGAAGAAATGACCATCTCAAGTGGTTATTACTCCAACAAAAGCAGCAATTGGCCAAGGAGCTCTGTTCAGATGCTGCGCTGTATCCACATAGAGGATGGTTCTACAAAAGCCACCGTTGTATTAAAGGGAAGAGTCATCCTGAGTGACCTCACATTAGAGAGTGGGGGACTGCCAGCACACCCCATTCTTCCTGCTGCACTGAAGAAAGCCAATAGGGCTTGATAGGGGCACAAAAGCATGATTGTTTCCATCTCTCTGGGGTCCAGCCAAGTAAGCTTAATTAAAGGAAAATAATAGGATCTCAGTTCACCTGCAGAGGCGGGAGAAGAGGAATGAAAGTAATCCAAGTTTCCATCAAATACTTTTTGGTTCATGGTGCAGCTCTCTGATCACCTGATATTTATTGTTACTCGTTTTTTTCCTTCACCATAGCTATTAGAGTGGAAATTTAATTACTGTGATTGAATTATTAAAGGAATCAGAAATACTTTTTGCATAGTAAGTCTTTTCTTCCTCCTGAACTGAAAGGATGCTGGCACTGATCTAAGAACTCTTCTGTCACCTTGCTATGCCTGAGTGCTGACTTCCAAAGCTTTGAGTCTTAATGTCCTTGACAAAGGTTCATTTAATATATGCCATGTAAACATTAGGGAAAGATGTAAAATAGTGTTACATAAGAACGATATTTTAAAATATTACTGATAGGAAACATAATGGCTTCTATTTATTATTGTTGTTTTTTGAGGTGAAGTCTTGCTCTGTCACCCAGGTTGGAGTTCAGTGGCATGATCTCAGCTCACTGCAACCTCCGCCTCCCAGGTTCAAGCAATTCTCCTGCCTCAGCCTCCCGAATAACTAGGATTACAGGCACCCACCACCAGGCTCAGCTAATTTTTGTATTTTTAGTAGAGATGGAGTTTCACCATGTTGGCCATGCTGGTATTGAACTCCTGACCTCAGGTGACCCTCCCACCTCGGCCTCCCAAAGTGCTAGGATTAAAGGTGAGAGCCACGGCGCCCAGCCCAGATAATGGCTTCTAATGTTTTATGTCTATCTCAGGCATATAATAGAGATTGACAATTATTAAGGAAGACCTGAAGTGGGGAAGCCTTTTAGATTTTTAATTTTTTTCTCTTGGAAAAAATAGCAACAACAACAACAATCATACAAAACACTAGCAGTGGTGATCGTTGGGAAAATAAAAACTGGAATTGTTTCAGCCCTGTTGCTTAGCAAAATTTAAAATAAGTCACCCAGATTTTTTCTCCTTAGAGTTATAAACTTGAATGGCCTGTAGAGTAGTGGATCTTTTTTATTTCCAGGCTTTGGACCACTTGAATGAAGCAAGAGCTTGCAAGCATCACAGATTCTCATTTACCTCCCCCCAGATCTACAGTTCCATCCACAAAGCCTCCCTCGGCAGCAGTGTCTTAGTGGCTTCCACTGTTAAGTAGCCTGAACTGGCATTTCTCCTAGAGTTGGGGAGTGACTGTGTAGTGATGGTGACTGGGTGGTCCAGCAAGCCCTGGGCCTTCTGCAAGTGCTGGTTTGGTTCTTCCTTAAGGAACCTCTCCTGACAGACAAAAGTCTTCAATCCTGGACCACCTGGCTTCGGGAGCTTCAGGGCTTGTCACCTCGTCTGCCAACTGGCCTCCTTCATTCTTGACTCCCAGCCCATTCTCCATTTATGGCTGCCTGTGCCTGCCTGTGAATTCGATGCAAAAATTGATTTTCTTCCCTTCTCTAGTCTCAGCTGAGTTCCATGGATGCTGTTTTCTGATATCTTCCATCAATTGTGATTCTTTGAACAGCTCCCCTGGTAAAGCAACCTGCTGCTCTGCCGGGCTCTTGGCTCCCCTCTCCTGGCAGATAACCCACAGGTCTCACAGACAAGACCCATGCTGGCATCAACGGGTCTGAGCTCTGAGCCCTAAGCAAAGCACCCATGGGCCCCTGGCACTTTCTCAGTTTAACCATTAGGGTTCTATTCCTGCATCTCCATAGAGAGAACAAAGTTAGGGGGTCACTTATCCATCATTCATTCGTAATTAGGGACTAAGCATTTGCTAAGCACTAGGCCAATATGCCTCTGTAGAAGCCTCTTCATCTATTATCCAAGAAGCTCAGCAGAGGGCACTCCTGTATTACAATAGTTAAGCGCCAGGGCAGTGAACCTGAACTCAGAGTTCCACAGCAGATCTGCAGTGAGAACATGCAAATAATCCCACGCTTACATGTGTATGTGCGAACACACGTGCCCATGTTCTGGTCTTTATTTACTCATTGCATTCAAGAATGAATGGGATGCTCGCTTTTGCATTGTATGTTATTGGCCTCACTCAAGCAAAGATAATAATGCCATGATATATTGCTCTAGTCACCGGATTCACTCAAAAGTCATTTTAATTGGTGGCACATTTTATTTCCAAGCCCTTAAAGGGGGGAAAAAAGAGAATTTTTTAGGATGCAATTTCAAAATGACTGCCAAGTTGCTGCATTCTGTTTGCTTAAGATAATTGAGTTCTCTGGATGCAGACATCTTGATGAAGAATAGAAAGAAGAGGACCTGAAATGTCACTGTCGCTGGAAGAGGAACTCATCTCGGACAGAACACGAGTGCATGCTATTCTTTAATAAATGTCTCCTTCTGATTAATTAAAATAAAGTAAGTGGCACAGTGCAGCCAATATTTTCCACTCAGTGGAATTTAGCCATGATGTATGTCCATGAAGAAATAGGCTCAAAGTAGGCCTTGCATGTCTGATGCGAGTGGTAAACGTTACTTTCCTTTTCATAAACCCAGTGTTTTTCAATAGAAATCCATATTTGAAGGAAAGCTGCCAGTTGACTCCACCAAATGACATTTTTATGTGTTAGAAGTTAAATTATCAACTGTAAAATGAACTTATCACCTGGTGAGCGAAATTAGCAGGTAGGGCGGTTGCTGTTCAATTATGGTGAGTTGCTGTTTAATGGCTCTGTTCTGGAAGGCCCTATTAATGTCTATTAATCTGCTTTTTCTACTGGATAGCAGACAGCTGTTTATTGCTGAACCCTATCATGGCCGTGCAAAATGTGGAGGCTGCAGTCAAAACCACAGAGGCTCTTGGTCATAATTAGCACAGCACCAAAAAAATTCATTGGATACTTTACTAAAACATCTCCCTACTACCACCTTAAAATCACAGCAAGTCTTGACTAGGGGAAAAGGAAGTAACACAAAGGTAGTTTGTGGAAGCCAGATGGAGAGGCTTCCAGTCTGATCTGTCTCTTTCCAAATGTCCAGGTCCCAGGCTACTAAACCACAGGGTCATCTTGGGCTGGTGCCCAGTCTTAGCCCCGTCTGTGGCAGAGAAGAAAGAGAAAGAAGAAACAGTCTTACAAGAAGGTGGCTATCTATGGGGCAGGCATTAAAGAGAGCCAAGAAAACCACTCCAAAAACACAAAATCCTATCTCTCCAGGGTTCTCAATAACTGAAATGGCATCATTATGAATTACACCAACATCTATTGTTTTTGTTGCCTCACTAGAGTTGCTCTTTTGCTGACAGATCCCGGATTCTTGGAGAACCACCCCTCCTGTTGTGAGCCCCCGGGCCACATCTATTGGTGTGTTCCCTCCTCCTGGACTGCAGCCCTTGATCCAGGGTGGGCCAGGCAGGCCAAAGGGATGCGTGCTCCAGGCTTTGGTTGGAGTTATTTGGAAAGAGATGTACCTTTTCCTTTCCAGGATCTAAACCAAGGATGTGAGTGCAAGGCTGCCAGGAGGAAAAAGAAGCAACAGAGAGGAACACGGAGGAGGGCTGGAGAGACACTTGCTCTAAAGACTCCTTTTGAGCTCCTGGATCTAGCTATGCCTGAAGACCTTTATCCTGGACTTTTCAGCGAAGTCAGTGAATATATTTTCATTTTTATTTAAAAAATGGCACAGTGCAGCCAATATTTTCTGTTGAATTTCTGTCCTTCAGGTGGCTCACTTTATTCCACTCTGAAGGAAACAGCATGTGGGTAGAGTAGGGTGTGAGGAAGAGGGCAGGTGGGTGCCCAGTTTTGCGGGTACTGGAGCAGGTGGTGGGCCTCTAGGTTCCGCCTTAGCTGTCACAGGTTACCTCATCGGGCAGCGCTGGGTGGAATGACAGGCAGGGTCCTTTCCAGGCTGGCACTCCGTTTCATCTCCGGACCCACTCAGGAAAGTGGATGACTGCCCTGGCTGCCGTCTTGGGAATTCCAAGGGTTGAGGGGGCAGGCTTGTCCTTTGGCACCAATGATATCCTATGTTTTTTTGTGGCTTGTGAACTGAAGAGAATAAAGTGTTTCTCTAAAATTCTAGCTTTTACTTATGAATGATTAACATTTTCATTTTCTTCCCCCTTGACACCATTTCCAGCGTTTCTGTCTCATAAGCTAGATCTGGGAAGATGTGGCCGCCCATGCTGCGGCCGGCTGTCTCCTGCTGAGCATCTCTCCCTGATCGGTGTGTTTGCCGTAATATACTCTGTTTTCTCCGCACCCAGAGAAGACATGCATTTGTTACGTGTTTACAAACCGGAAGAAAACTACTGAATTGGGGTGACAGGAGGTGGAACCCGAGGGATATCAGTGTTTGTAACCCACAGTGCCACCAGCTCCAAGCTGTAGACACCTTTTTTCAGCCCCCGGGGCTGGTGCTGCCATTTCTGCAGAGTAGTTCACCTGCGGGCAGGTGGTTCTCAGTTCCCAAAGTCAGGTGGCAAGGGGTGCTCTCCTGAGATGCTAACGCTTCCCCTGGGATGTCAGCAGTTGATGGGGACGAAATGAGGCAGCCCAGGGGAGTGTCTGGGACGGTGAGCTGTCTGAGTTACTTAGGGCAGGTAGGTCTTCTAACCCCCATCGCGGCCTAGGATACCCATGCCGGACCTCTGCCCCAACAGCCCCCACCGGGCAAGAAAGGCTGAGACGCCAAGGTGCCCTGGGCACAGGCCTGGGCTCCGGAGGGCGGCGCTGGCCGGGTGCAGCCCCCTGGAGCCCAGGCAGGAGGCAAGCCTGGGCGTCAAGACGGCCAGAGCCAGGGCCGGCCGCGGCGCGAGGGTGGGTGGGGAGGGGGGACGCGATCCACTGGGTCCAGAGCGCAGGCTGGCAGCTCACCGAGGCCGGCCTCGTCCAGTCCCTTCTCCTGGGGATTGGAGGCTCGGACCCCGCCGCCCTCACTCCCCAGCGCGGCGCTCTCCCAGTCACCCTGGGCACCGCCCTGCCCCGCCTCGCGCCCACAGAGCTGGGACCCCGGGACCCACTCCCCCGGGCAGGCTGTGCCGCCCACAGCTGCGGCCCAGCGCAGGGCGCGGGCTCGGCCGGGGCGGGGGTTCCGGGAGCCACCAGCTATTTTTGCAAACTCGTCAGCCGCTGGGGAGGAAGAGCCGGCTCCGGGCCCATTGTGTCTGCGCGGGGCGGCGCGACGCGGGAGGGGCCGCGGAGGCGGAGGGGCCGCAGCGAAGCGCGCGAAAACGGCCGGCGGGGCGGGGAGGACCGCGCCTGACCCCCGGCGGCGGGAGGGGCGGGGCCCGAGGCGGGGCGGGGCGGAGAGGGGGCGGGGCGCGAGGGGGCGGGTCCGGGCGCGCTTCGGCCGCTGCAGGCTGGCGGCGGCGGCGGCGGCGGCGGCGGCAGCAGCGCGGGGACTGCGGGGACTGTAAGGCGGCCGCGCCGGCAGCGACTCCCGGGGAAGCCCGCGCCCCGGGAGCGGGAGCAGGAGCAGGAGCGGCCCCGCGGCGCCGCCCAGGCCAGAGGCGAGCGCCGGGAGCCGGGAGCGCGGAGAGCCCGGGCAGCTGCGGGAGCGCGGGGGCGCGGCCCGAGGAAGCCACAGAGCGAGCCCCGGCCTGGGGAGGGCGCCGGGCGTGAGCCTCCGGCGCCGAGCATCCGAGGCGGCTTCGCGGGAGACAAAGCCGCGCGCAGAGACGCGATGCCTGCCGATCGCGAGCCCGGCCGGCAAGGGCGCGGGGACCGCGGCGTCTGAGCGCGCCGAGCCGTGCGCCCGGGGGACGTAGAGCCCCAGGCCGGTGCGGGTGGTGGCGGCGGGCGGGGCCCAGGTGCGCCCGGCCGCGTCGGGTCCGTGACTGCTCGGGGGGCGGCTCCCTCCCGCCGCAGCCGCAGTGGCCGGCGCCGCAGCCAGGAGCCATGGGCAACATCTCCTCCAACATCTCGGCCTTCCAGTCCCTGCACATCGTCATGTTGGGCTTGGACTCCGCTGGCAAGACCACGGTGCTCTACCGGCTCAAGTTCAACGAGTTCGTGAACACGGTGCCCACCATCGGCTTCAACACCGAGAAGATCAAGCTGAGCAACGGCACGGCCAAGGGCATCAGCTGCCACTTCTGGGACGTGGGCGGCCAGGAGAAGCTGCGGCCGCTGTGGAAGTCCTACAGCCGCTGCACGGACGGCATCATCTACGTGGTGGACTCGGTGGACGTGGACCGGCTGGAGGAGGCCAAGACGGAGCTGCACAAGGTGACCAAGTTCGCCGAGAACCAGGGCACGCCGCTGCTGGTGATCGCCAACAAGCAAGACCTGCCCAAGTCGCTGCCGGTGGCCGAGATCGAGAAGCAGCTGGCGCTGCACGAGCTCATCCCGGCCACCACCTACCACGTCCAGCCGGCGTGCGCCATCATCGGCGAGGGCCTCACCGAGGGCATGGACAAGCTCTATGAGATGATCCTGAAACGCAGGAAGTCCCTCAAGCAGAAGAAGAAGCGGTAATGCGCCCGGAGCGACCGGGGAGCGAGCGAGTGCGTCAAGAATGAATGAATGGATGGATGGATGGATGGATGGATGAGCGAGAACCCGCGCCCGCGAACAAAGACAGCGAACCAAAGCGATGCTTCGAATTTTTAAAACGGAATCTCTGCACCCAAATGCAGGACTGGTGACTTAAGGAGCTGCAAAGGCTGATTACCGGCCTGCTCTGGACCTGCTCCCCCCCACCCCAACCCCAGCTCAGGGGACCTTTTGTCTGAACGCCAGAGCTACTGACGGGGTCGGAGGGCCGCGGTGGGGTGTGGAAGTGCCGGTCCTGCTGTCCGCCCTCCGGGCCCCAGGTGGAAGGCTCTGTAGTCGGAGAGACAAAAGCGATTTCTTCCTACTCCTGCAGGGCCAGAAGTTCAGGCTGCCCTGCCCCCACTGGGGGATCGCACCTGAGTTACCTGAGGTATGCATTTCCCAGAACCCTGGGCGTACCCACCTAGAGGGGGCATGTTGGCTCTGGGGGGACCACCTCTCCTTGCATTCGGGGGCTGTGAAGCTGAGTAATTTTCGGTCACAGGGCAGGCCCCTGTTGAAATTTCATTTGTCCTGCTCTCTGGGCCCAAAGGAGGGGGTGGTTTGGGTCATCAGAGGACTGCCCGGGACTGTGCAGCGGGCACGGAGTGCTGTGCTGGCCTGGCTGGGGATGGCAGCGGAGATGCCCTTTTCCTGGTGCTTTGTGGTGGCTACAGAAGACCAGTTTTGTTGAAAACTGATTTTCAGCCTGGAATCAGACATCTTCCAGATGGTTTGGACCCTGTCCATGTGTAGGTCATTATCACACAAAGAGACCAATAAAAAATAAGAAAAAAAAAAGACAAACTATTGGAGGTGGTGGCCAATGATGCATTTACTGTTTGCAGGATAGTTAAAGGTGTTTAAAGGGTAAGGCTTTTGGTGTAAATGCTGGATGGGGTGTGTGTGTGTGTGTGTGTGTGTGTGAATATAGGGACCTCCCTCTGTACTGTGTAATCGGCATTAATATCTAGACCCATATGTATGGAATTTTAAATTCTCTTAGCCTACTGATTGGTTTGGATGAGCACACCAGCTGCAGATGTGTGCTGAATTGCAAGATGGTATTTTTTTTTAAACAAGGGATGTCTCTTGTAATACCGCGTGATGATGGGTTTTCAGACATCGTTAAAAAAAAAAAAACTTTTACAAATGAATACTTACCTTAGAAATATTCACCTTAGGAAAAAGACTTTGCTCTGCCCTTTTATATTCCTTTACGCTGCAAGTGGCGACATGTTCAGATTTCTAATTTGGTTCATTGTGGCCTATCTGGTTTAAGTATTTCATTAAAAATGTCTCGTTAGAGTATTTGATGTCATGCACCAAAAAAAATAAAACCCCACCTTGTTGCAAAAGCTGACCTCGTTGCATGGAATTAAAAGAGAAGGAAAAACACAAGGATGAAGTCTTTCTGAATTCATTCTTGTGGGAACTGGCCTTCGAAGCCAGCCAGCACTTTGGGCAAATGCAAACAACAATGAGTGCTTGAGATAAAAGAAAGCGTGACGTCATGGTCACTGGTACTCAGGCACTTCACAGTTTACTTGAAAGAGGCTTTGGAAAATAGATAAAGTGAAAGAAGAATAAATGCATATTTTTAATAATGTAATTTTAAAAATCCTTTATAATCAGGACTGTGTCTTGGTTTGCAGAAGCTGTCATTTACCCTGAAACACAGTATCAAAAGGGAAACTTAAAACATACTGTTTGATGTTTTATTTCCTCTTAGAATTCATGTTTTCAGGTAGCATTATGACTTTCCCCCCATTGTCACGCATTTCTTTACAAAGGAGGCCTGTAGAAATTGGATATGATCATGCTTGATGGAGCATGTGAGTTAGTCAAATTATGAGTCTATACCTATTGTTCATTACACACCAAATGTTCATTTAAGAACCAGGGGCAGAAGTTCTGGCTTCCTGCTTGAAACCCAATTCTTACATGAAATTTTTTAAAGCAGAAACCTAGCAGCCCATCTGCTTTTTCTCTTTTGTCGGTGTATTTGGTACCCCTCCAATGCTGGTCTTTTTGTAGAAACTCAGTAGAGAAAATCTAGCTAAGCAGTGTTGAAAAGCCTGCACGATTTCAGTTTACATATCGACAGCATATTCACTGATTTCTAAATGGGCTGGTCCCATCATCTGAAGATTCTGTATAGAATTATTAAAAAAAAATCCATCTTTCTTTATTTTCTTCACATGCGACAATTTCTTAAGCACTTTGACATTTTGGTAGTTCCACACTATTGAGAGAATAATATATTTATTTTGTGACATTGCAGATGCCAAATACTGTAACCTTCTCGTGCTAACAATATTAGGTTCAAGATCATTGTTCAAATCCCGTCATGCTTTAAAACTGATGCGAAATGATTTTGTTTTTTGCATAATCAATACTTAAGGGTGCAATCAACTGTTAGTAATTGTGCAGTAAAGTAAAGCCCTGTGGTGTATCAACTACTAGTTAAGAGTCTCAGTTGATTTCTGTAATGTTTGACCTAATAATGGCCCATTTCGTCTCTGACCCAACAGAGGAAGCCAGATCAAATCACCTTGGAGTGGTCACCGGGGAGGATGGGAAGCCCCCCCACCCACCCCGCCAGTGTATCAATGGGTGACTTATTATGCTTTCTGCCCTTTGGCGAGTGAATGGGTTTCCCATAGAGGAAGTTGGCCTCCCTGTGTGAGCTTTGGAAATGTTTTCTAATAGACACAGGGAGGCCAGTTTTGTTTCAGAACAATTTTCTTCCCAAATTCTCTGTTCTGGTGTTGGGACTGTGTGCCCTGGTTTCTGTTTTCCTTTCTATTGCTGTAATTCTCTGTCTCGATCATCCTCCTCTTTTGTTTCCGTAGCCTTTTATAATGCATATATGATGCTGTGAACAGAAATAAATTATTTATACAATCAAATGACTGGGGAGATTTTCTGTGGATTTATTTTTAACATTGCTGGTATTCGTTCTCTAGGCCTCTGCTGAGTTGGGGGATGGATCACAAGATGGTGTCTGAGTTCTAATCGGGTCTAGGCCTATATCAATCATGTCTGCTTTTTTGGTGCCAGGGCCTAGCTCTACCTTGAATGGTGAATCTGAATGTTAAAATGTAGGAATCTGTATGCATTTGAGGCACATTCACTTGTGCCTGTCCTTCAGCTGGATGCCTTGCACTGAGTCATCCCAAATCCTTTAGGAAAATGGCCTCAATGTCCAGCCCTTCCTCAGCATTCTCATTTACTGAAAAGGTCATGAATTGATAATTACTTCAAAATCGTAATTATATAAAATTGGAAATAGCTATATACTAATATAAGAATGCTAGGAAGCTGCTCAGTATCTTGGCTGTGTCTCTCTGCTCAGTACCTGGGCTGAGTCTATGATTTTTGAGTCCAAGGCTTGAGTTCTCTTAAATAGCAGGTGTGGTAAGACCCTCACACTCTGTAGGTTCTGCAGAGAAAAGGTCCACTTTCTAGAGAAAAAAGCGATTGGGCCAGAACCAATAGAACCTTGAATGGGTGCAATGGGTAGCGCTTGGAGGCACCTGGCAGCTGTGAAGCGACAGGCTTAATCGTGACTAAGTGATGCTTAAGACCCCAGCAGGGTGTGGGGTCTCTTAAGCATGGAGCCCAAAAGAGCCAGTTCGAAATTCTGGCTCAAGTGCTTAGGGCCCTGTGATTTTGCTCAAGTCCTTTCCCTCTGAGCCTCAGTTTCCTCATATGTAAAATGGGATCATAAGGGTACCTCCAAGCATTGTTGGGAGGATGAAGCAGGATAATACAGGTGAAGCGCTTAGGCCCATGCTTGGCACACAGCAAGTGCTGAGTAGCTTTCAACGTGTTGTCATTGGCTGCCAACAAGACGTGGAACGTGTGATAACCTAACCCTCCTGCAGGCCTTTAAATCAGGTCCTTGCAGTCTCCCTATTAGCCACACTTCTTGGTATCCTCATCCTGCTAAAACCTAGGCTGCTGACTCTAGGCTGGAGCCAGAATGGAGTGAAAACAAGCAGCTAGAGACTCTGATCAACCCAGGTGGTCTTCTCCTCCAAAGGTATGACAGGCTGAATTAGGTGTCAAACATAGGCTGCCAGATTCTTGAAGCCATTACTTTCATACATCCCATATTACTAGGCTGTGATCCCCTCAAAGCAGGGAGTAGATCTTCTTTAATTGCTGGTGTCTAGCCTAGTCCTGAGCATATAGTAGCTGCTCAGTAAATATTGGCTGAATGACTTAATTTCTGTCAGTTTTAGTTATAAACTTCAGGCATTAAATAAAATTACCATCTCCTATCAAATATTTAAATGAAAATAGACAAAATATTATTATTCTTCCAGATCAGCATTGTGAGATGAATCATTGCTCCAATTGAGCATGTTGAAACTTACATATTGGTGAACACATTTGTGGGTTTAGAGGTTTTTCTTTAAAAATGAGCACGGCTTGACTTTAATCATTCACATTGCTGCAGGAACTCATTATTGGGACCTGGATTACGTCAAAAGGGCACAGATGCTGTTTCTGAAACCTAAAAAAACGGTTGAAAAACCATGTAGGAACTACTGTGGCTCCACAGGAGTAAAAATACTGAGAATCAAAAGAAAGAAAGACCAAAACCCTTGCTTTATGGGGCAGCCTTAATTTAACCTTGATTCAACAAATACATTCTTGGGGAGCCAAGTGACATCTGATACTTAGACAACATCAATCATTATATGTTTTCTAGAAAATTGACTCCAAATGGCCCCATCACTCTGACCACTAGTAACTGAGGAAGTTGATGTTAATCCTAAACCACCGTCCTATTTCCCCCAATCTGAACTTTTCCTTCACACTTTTGATTCTTCATTTGTAAGTGTTTTTGGTAGACCAGGGATGCTCAGCCTTACTGTGTTGTGCCTTTATGATTGTCTCCAGAGATTGGGTTCTCAGAACAATCCTGTGACCAGCGTTACAGACTGTTTTGATGTCACAATCATGGTAGCAAGGAAGAACAAAACTATGTGCATACAGATGATGAGAAGATAAAAAGTTTGACATGAAAAAAGTAAGAAGAGAACACACGCAGAACTTGCTAGTCCTTGATTTAGCAGCTCTCTGGCTGCCCAGATGAATAACCTCTCTTCTGCTTTGTGTCCTGATGTAGGTCTGATGCCCACAGCCTGGCATTTGCCTGCCAGGAAGGAATCCGCCATCTCAGTTGATACGCAGACATTTCTCTTCTCTCCTCATTCGGCTGTCTCGTACATGTTCACTTATCCTTAAAACAGCCCTCTCCTTCTGGCTCTCCCTGGCTCAGCTGAAACTCGTTTAAAATAGAACTTGCACAAGACATTGGAGCATTTTATACATTTGTTTTGCACCAGTTCTGAACTTAAGCGTGGGGCTGCGTCAGTTGCAGAGAGGAACTTGCAATGTGAGGGTTTCTGAGAAAGTAGCCTGCTGTTTCTCCCCCAAGATTAGAAGTGAGAATGAAAGGTCTGTGTTCCTTACTCCACCTAAGTTTTCAGAATATGCAGTGGCTTTCTTTGAATGGTACCACCTTACATGCAAATCTGGGCATGAACTGCTCCTGATAAAGAATGTGACTGCATTCTACATAGAGTATGGCAGCATGGCAAGAAAGAAGTAACCTAAACAACCGATTTTTAAAGTTGTTTTTATAGCATGCCTTTTAGAGGACAAGCATCTCATTTGCATTTGTTAATTAAAATTACTCTAGCTAGTAACATTAAGCACAGCCTGGTTTATAGTCCTTGTTAGTCCTGGATGATCATGGTAATAGATATTGCAGCCTTTCTGGAGTGCTTAGTATATGCTAGGCACCATGCTAAGTGTTCACATGCTTGATAATTATTCCTCCCAAAGTCCTAAGAAATCAACTAATTTGATTTGCATTTGTAGATGAGAAAACCAAGGTTAAGAGGAGACTGATTAGCTAATCTTCTGTAAGGGTGGAACGAGTTTAAGCCCCAGATCCCTTCAACCCAAGGGCTGGGCTCTAGGAAGCTCCACTAATCTGCTGCTCTTGGATCAGGAAGGTTCTGCAGTTTAAAAAATCTGGGGCTTTGGGCCAGGTGTGGTGGCTCACGCCTGTAATCTCAGCACTTTGGGAGGCCGAGGCAGGTGAATCACTGGAGGTCAGGAGTTTGAGACCAGCCTGGCCAACATGGTAAAACCCCTTCTCTACTAAAAATACAAAAATTAGCAAGGCGTGGTGGCACATGCCTGTAATCTCAGCTACTCAGGAGGCTGAGGCAGGAGAATCGCTTGAACCCTGGAGACAGAGGTTGCAGTGAACTGATATCGTGCCATTGTACTCCAGCCTGGGCAACACAGCGAGACTCTGTCTCAGAAAAAAAAAAAGTCTGGGTCTCTGTATCTAGGAAGATGAGGATGGAGGGTGTGTGGTGCCAGCCTGCATCACCACCCTCATGCTGATGACAGAAAGGGTGACCTCCTTCACCGCTACTCCCCCACCGCCAGGGCTCTGCCAACGTTCCTGCACAGCACCTTGCCTTCTCTCCTTAGAGAGCACATCCCAGTGTCTAGAAGACAATCCCTCTTGTTTCAGATTCTGTCCCTGAATAATTTTGTTTTCAGTTTTCCTTTCAGGAGTGTTTGTGTCGGAAACAATGCCTACCTCACACAGGATGGATAGGAAGGAGTGTCAGGTGTCACTGGGTCTGCATTTGGGGATATGATCTTGAATGAGACATCTATCTAACCCCTCTCAACCTCAGACCCCTCAAGCATAGGCTGAGGCTGAGAATCCCTGTCCAGCCTACTTCTCGGAATTGCTTTCAATGTAAAATGAAACACTAGATGGAAAAGCACTGTGCAAGCTGCAAAGCAAGACACTCACACAGCAGGGATGCATATGATGCTTTGGCTGTGACCCCTTCTCCCCGCTGATGGCAGGATGCCCACTCCTACTTGTAGGGGAATTCTGCTGGTCTGTTTTTCACAGACAGGCCAAACAGCCCTGATGCTCCCTCTTCATTTTCACTGATAAGCAGACTTCCAGCTCATGGAGAGTAAACCAAAGGAGACTTTCTGAGGGAAAACATCTCTCCTTGAGAGATTCTGGGCATAGAACCTTTAGTGGAAGTTTCCAGTAAGTGACTGTGGGGAAGAACAAGCTCCTCTATCTGTGGTTTGCAGAATTCTCACTCTTCTAACGGCTACTCCTGGGTATTTCCAATTCCTTAAATGCTAACTCACTGTGCAGTTCATTTCAACTGCCTATGCCTCATAACAACTAAAAAAACTACAATTGGGACATGTAAAAGGCATCATGGTAAGTAACGATAATTGCAACAATTTATTTCATAAATATGTGTTTGAATACATTATTACATGAATGAAACTTCGCATTGCTATGTAATTTGAAGTGCGCTGGGATGCTATGTTCACTATGTAAAAAAGACTTCCAAAAACAATATGTGCAACCGATTGTGACACTCACAATATTGGGGAGACTGTAATATAGGCAAAGCGTGCTTATCCTGAAAGGGCTGATGTTCTAGTAGGTGAGTCAGGTCTAAATGATCAAGTGAGGTGCTTGACTCCAGTGCAAAGCAGCCATCACTTTACCAAAGAGAAAGTCACAAATGTAACCAAATCCACCATTGCAATCACATCAGCCTTGGAGTAGAACTGGAAGCAAGGTGTGTTCCCAAACGATATTACTCTGTCATCCTGATACCTGCAATGTGAAGAGTTCTGCCCCCCTCAAATCCTTCTCCAGCTCTTTCTGAGATTTCCTGGGGCAGGGAAGGAGGTTCTTATCTACATAACCTCAGCCTCCTCCACTTCCTGTCCTGCCCTGACTCCTGGAGGCAATGCCAGTGTTGCAGGTTTTCGAGAAGCTGATTAGCATGATCAGCATGATGGCCCAAACTGCTGACCCCAAACATTGGTGACCCCACCTGGCTCCACCCCCTTCTCAATGTTCAGCAGATATTTCGGGAGCCTGACTCCTCTGTGTCTGCTCTTGCACATAAGAAACACAGGGTTCAATGAGCCCCAGGATTATCTGAGTGTCTGATGCTATGCCGTCCCAGAATCCGTCTTTTTATCTGACACTGGCTGTCTCTCCTGGAGCCTTTCTTGGGTGTCTCAGCCCACTAGTCCCCTCCATGGACTTCTTCCCAAGAGATGCCTTAACTGATTAGAAATCCTGGGATGGATGAGAATCTTGGTGTGGGACCAGCTCAGGGTTCTAAGCCAGGGCCCCATCAACCTAAGGGGAGATACGTGGTCTGCCTGCAATCTGGTCGCTGTCATAGAGTGAAGAATTTCCTGCAGAAGTATTGAGAATGACCACTTCTCCCTGAAATCCATGCAGTGTCTTAATTCTGTTCTTCCTGCGTCTGGTTGTATGGATAATTGGATGCTGGAATCCGAGATTAAAAGGTCTGATTTGGGGTGAAGGGCTCAGAAGGAGATACTGCAGGTAACCTGTACAGATCAATATCTTATCATCTTGCTGGCAGAACCCTGATTTTGCTTGGATAGCGCCTTCTATCTCATGGTCATTTACTCAGAAAAGACTACTCTGTCCCCAGCTTTAAGAGAAATTAGAATCAATCATAAAATCAACCATTCCTGTTGCCTGCAATTTGCTTAGGATAGGCCATGTCACAATTAAAACCAATGAGGATGAAGGGAAAGGATTTTTGTGGAGGAGAGAGTGGGTAGGCGTCAGAAAAAAAAAATTATGTTGTAAAATGAGACATAGAGACCATATGACTCTCCATTGCTACCTCTGAATTTCAGTGAATGAAGATGTGATGCCTGGAGTGACTGCAGCCATCCTGATACCATGAGGAGAGCCAACCCACACATTGAGGATGGCAGAAAGGAAATATGAAAGGAACCTGGGTCTTAGAAAATGTCATTGAACTGCTGAAATAACCAGCCCCAGGACTACCTGAACTCAGGGCTTGGGTTTTCAGCTATCCTTTAGACACCATCACCAACTCTGATGTTACAAAAACAATGAGAGATCCCACAAGAGCTGCCATGTGAGACAAACCTCTCCACCACCTCTGTGTGTGCTAACAGGTCACAAGCAGATGGAAACCTGCCTTGCTTGGCCCAGGATGGGGGAATGGAAGGACTGACTGCTCCTATCCTGGTTAGACAATTACTGCCAAGGAGCCAAGGACATTCTGGCCATGAGAGTGTAATTCGGAGTAAGCAGCTGAGAACATCATCCATTGTTAAGCCCTTTACCACCGCTCATTTTCTCAAAAGAAATTATTCTGATAATACTAATTACTGCCATTCATGGAGTGTTTGTTTTATACTAGATGCTGATTTGAGCACTTGAATCCTCTCTGATTTAATCCTCTCTGAAGCACTGCGAGGTAGGCGTGTACTTCCTGCCTGCACCAGCTGCCTCCTTTGGATAGACAGACAGACAGATAGATAATCTTAAAAACAAAGGTTGACCACTTTTGGAGTGCCAAGCAGTGAACCAAACACATTAGATGGGCTGTCCTACTTACCCCTGACAATGAACATCATGGAGTAGGGACTAGTTTTATCATTAGCCTCATTACAGAGATACAGAAACAGGCTGAGAGGTGCTGGGTCCCTTGCCATGGTCACAGTGCTACTACAAAGAGTGAGGATTTGAACCCAGACAGTCGGACCTCAAAGCTTGTGCACCTTCCCTGAGGCAGCTCTACAAAGCCCTGAGCTGGAAATTGAGGTGGGTACCCCCGGATACCTGACTCCTAATTGGTGGAGCATCCACCACCATTGCAGCTGAGAAGGACTGAACAGAGATCTCTGAACCAGTGCCTTTCAAATCTGATGTGCATACTTACTGCCTACCTGGGGATTCTGTTGCAGCACACATCCTGATTTGGTGGAGCTGGGGTGTGTCATGGGATTCTGCTTTTCTAGTAAGTTCCCAGTGAGGCTGATGCTGCTATTCCCTGAATGCAAGCATCAGAACATTCATTTGTTCCTCGGGAGTTGCCAGAGCTTGGCTTTGTATCATGCCAGCACCCCAGAAGATTTCGTGCCAAAGCCATGTTTCTCTGGTCCCTTTAAAGCAGCCACTGCCAATCATGGGTGATTTTGTCCTCCAGGTGCAATAACAATGTTCTGAGATATGATTGGGTGTCACAACTAATGGGAGGGGGCTACAGGCATCAGACCACCTCAACATCCTACAATGCCCAGGATAGCCCCCCAAATAATGATCTGGCCCAGAAAGTCAATAGCACAGAGGTTGAGGAACCATGCAGGAGGTCTTTGCACTGGCAGTCCCCTCTTCCTAGGACACTTGTCCCCCAGGGGACTGCCTGGCTCCATCCTTCCTTTCCTTCGTATCTTTGCTCCAGCATCCCCTCTGGGCCAGGCCTTCCCCCAGCCTCATTTTAAATTGTAACTCCCACCCCTCACTCTCTCTCCCTTCTTTGCATCATTGTTCTCCATGGAACATAATTCCACTGATGAATATGCACTTTTCTCAATTATTTGTTCATTGTCTGCCTCTCCTATATGTTTGTTTCCCATTGCTACTGTAAAAAATGGCCACAAACTCAAATAACACAAATGTATTCTCTTAGGGTTCTAGGGATCCAAAGGCCTCAAATCCAGGTGTCAGCAGGAGTTGATCCTTCTGCAGCTCCGGGGGAGAGCCTGTGCCTCACCTTCTCCAGCTTCTAGAGGCTGCTCAAGTTCGTTGACTCATGGCCCCTCTTTTATTAGGTTGGTGCAAAAGTAATTGCAGTAACTACTGCTAACAAACACAAGTACTTTTGCATCAACCTAATATCTTCAAAGCTAGCCACATAGCACCTTCAAACCTCTCTCAGACTCTGGCCTTTCTCTTATAATAACCCTTACGAAGACATGGGGCCCACCCAAATAATCCAGGACAAACTCCCCGCCTCAGGGTCCTCAGCTTACTCACATCCACAGTGTTCTTTTCGCCACGTAGGGTAACATATTCACAGGTTTCAGCAATGAAGACATGAGCATTTAGGGGACCATTATTTTGCCGACCACACCCTACTAGAATGAAAACACCATAGAGGCAGAGAGTTTTATCCAACATGTTGATTTCTGAATCCCCAGAGCCTAGCACGGGGCCTGGTACTTAGGAATACTAATTTATCGGATGATGAATCACCCTTGGTTTTCAGAAGAAATAATCAGAAAACTGTAAGTCACAGAAGACACCTTCCCCGGTGAAAATATGGCTCACCTGTAAGAGTCAAACTGTAATGTTGATTTGTTGTGGATGAATCTCAGTATATAAAAAGGAAACTTAAAGAGACAGACTACTGTCCTGGCCAGTGTTAGATCTGGACAAAACAGCCAATGGATCCACATAAGGATGGTGTCCACCCACAGGGCCCAGGCCAGCCAAGAAAGCATGGAAAATAGGAGACCCCAAGAGATGCTGGCAGCAAGGACCTCACTCTTTCAACAGCCAGTGTTGCCACCCATGTCTGCCATGGTTTTCCTACGTGGGGTGGAAGGCCTAGACAGCAGACACGAATAAAAGCCCCCTTGGCAGGTACAACTCTAACTGCAAGTTAACCCCGCTGATGTTTTGGTTTGAGAGTTAGCGTGTTAGTTTCCCATGGCTGCCATAGCAACCTGCCACAAAGGGGCTTTGGCAACAGAACTGTGTTGTCTCCCGGCTGCGGAGGCTGAAAGTCTGAGACCAAGGTGTCAGCAAGGTTGGTTCCTTCTGAGGCCACCGGGTTGTGTGTTTCAGGCCTCTCCCCCAGGTTCTGGTGGTTTGCTGGCAATCTTTGGTTTTCCTGTTTGTGGCAGCATCACCCCAACCCTCACGTGATATTCTCCCTGTGTTCATGTCTCAGTGTCCAAATTTCACCTTTTTGTGAGGACATGATAACGTTGGAACAGGGCTCACCTAGTGACCCGATCAAAATTTGATCATCCCCAAAGACCCTATTTCCAAATAAGTTCTCATTCACTGTACGAGATGTTAAGACTTCAGTCTTTTGCAGGGGATGCCATTCGACCATAACTCACAGTTTCTGTGAATTGAGACCTCATGAATCTGATTCTCAAAGTTTAATTAGTTTCGAGATACCGGGAAACCACAAACTATGGGTAAGTCGTCACAGAATGCAGTGGGGACAGCTGCCTGTTCACTTATGACACCTGGTCCTGCACTGGCTTTCCATTCAGCCTCCTACATTCACAGGGAGCTTCCATCTTGTTGATATTACGTAATGTTTTATAGCTGAATTTCAGGGTAAAAAAATCCATGCTAAAATGCTATATTGGCCGGGTGTGGTGGCTCACACCTATAACCCCAGCACTTTGGGAGGCCGAGGCGGGTGGATCACCTGAGGTCAAGAGTTTGAGACCAGCCTGGCCAACATGGCAAACTCCTGTCTCTAATAAAAATACAAAAATTAGCTGGGCATAGTAGTGCATGCCTGTAATTCCAGCTATCTGGGAGGCTAAGGCAGGAGAATCAATTGAACCTGGGAGGCGGAGGTTGCAGTGAGCCGAGATCAGGCATTGCACTCCAGCCGGGGTGACAGAGTGAGACTCCATCTGAAAAAAAAAAAAAGAAAAGGGAAAAAAGCTATCTTGACATATAACATATTGGCATAAATATTTGAATGCAGAAAAGTAAGCCTGCTATCCCAGGAGTGAGGTAAGTCAAATCCCACAGTGAGGAGACAACGCAGAGATGTGCATGTCACCATGCTTAGATGAATTTTTACTTCAAACGAGAAATATGGTATGCATTAACAAAAATGCCAGGAGAGATGGTGTAACCTCAGAGCAGGTGGCAGTTTTGGAATCAGGCCTGTCTACATTCAAACTGTAGCTCAAGTTGATAACATTTGTGTGACCCAGGGTCATTTTCTTAACTTCCGAGTCCACCTCTGTAGAAGATGCTAAACAAATGAACAATATTTTCATTCCATTCCTGTCACTTATTAGCTGTGTGACCTTGAGTAAATTATCACACACTCTCTCAGCCTGTTTCCCTATATTTGAACGGTGCATAGGATCTGCCTCACAAAGCTGCAAGTACTAAGAATAACCTATCACGAGACACAGATGCTCCTGAAGGAACTGTGTATGTGACATTTGTGACAGCCCCCTAAACCTTGGTGGGATGCTAATTCTTCGACAAGATTGGAAACAAGATAGGAAGATTTGCTCAAAAGACAAGTGCAAATAAGATTCTACTATTTTATATGGAAATGCTAAAACTAAGACATGGAGATCATATTTCTTGTTAGTAATGTTAGTGAATATAACTTCTTTTTTTGGGGGGGTTGGGGGGGAACAAAGCTTTGCTCTTTTTGCCCAGGCTGGAGTATAATGGTGCGATCTCTGCTCACTGCAACATCTGCCTCCCAGGTTTAAGCAATTCTCCTGCCTCAGCCTCCTGAGTAGCTGGGATTACAGGCATGCACCACCACACCCAGCTAATTTTGTATTTTTAGTAGAGACAAGGTTTCTTTATGTTGGTCAGGCTGGTCTCGAACTCCTGACCTCAGGTCATCTGCCTGCCTCAGCCTCCCAAAGTGTTGGGATTATAGGGATTACAGGCGTGAGCCACTGCACCTGGCCTATAACATCATTTTATGATCAAGTCAAGTTAATCCTCATCGTGAATTTCTCCCTGTTCAACTCAGTAAGATTACCATTCATCTCAAGAGAATGTTTATAGATATGGCAATAGAAACCCAGCATATAAGACAACCATTAGTTGTCTCTTGTATATTTTGCCAGGTGAAAATGTCTTTGCTAAAGATAGTGATATGAGTAAAAGTCATTTACCTTTAGCTAATTTAACTAACTACGACACAAAAAGTACTACCTTCGGAAACAATGACAACTGAATTTAAAATGGGCAAAGATTTGAATAGACATGTCTCCAAAGAAGATACACAAATGGCCAGTAAACACATGAAAAAAAGCTCAACATCATTAGTCATTTCTAGATTATAAATAAAACCACAATGAGACACCATTTCACACCCCTAAGGATGGCCACAATTTTAAAATAGAAAAACAAAAACCAGGAAAACAACCGTTGGTAACCCTCATACATTACTGATGAGATGTTAAATGAGGCAGCATCTGTGGAAACAATTTGGCCATTCCTCAAAAAATCAAACAGAATTCTCAATGGACCCATCAACTCCTCACCTAGGTCTCCACCCAAGACAGTTGAAAGTATGTGTTTACAGAAAAGCTCACACATGTATGTTCATGGAACATTATTCATAATAGCCCCAACGTGGAAGCACTCAAATGTCCATCGATTGATGAAGGGATAAACAAAATGTGGTGTATCTGAATATACAGCAGAATATTATTCAACCATAAAAAGGAAGGAAGTACTCACACACTGCAGCACAGATTATGTGCTAAATGAAAAAAACATTATGCTAAATGAAAAAAGCCAGACACGAAAGAACACATATTGTATGACGCCATTTATAGGAAATGTCTGCAATTGGCAAATCAGAGAGAGAGAAAGTAGCTGAGTGGTAGGCAGGGGCTTGGAGGGGTTGTGGGTGGGAGAGATTGATGGTAGTGGGTACAGGGTTTCTTTTTTGGGTGATGAAAATGTTCTAGAACTAGACAGTGATGACTACACAACATTGTGAATGCACTCAAAATCACAACACTGACTTTTAAAAACATGAATCTCCTATTATGTGAATTATAGCTCAAGTTCCAAAATTGAAAAAGAGGCCGGGCGTGTTGGCTCATGCCTGTAATCCCAGAACTTTGGAAGACTAAGGCGGGTGGATCACCTGAGGTCAGGAGTTCGAGACCAGCCTGGCAAACATGGCAAAACTCTGTCTCTATTAAAAACACAAAAATTAGCTGGGCATGGTGGTGCATGTCTGTAATCCCAACTACTCAAGAGGCTGAGGCAGGAGACTCACTTGAACCCAGGAGGTGGAGGTTGCAGTGAGCTGAGATCGTGCCACTGCACTCCAGTCTGGGCGACAGGGCGAAACTCTATCAATAAATAAATAAATAAATAGGAAAATTAAAAACCCACCCAAACATAGTATCTTACTTGCCATCTTGAAAGATTCTTAGGAACAGATTCCTTTCTAGTCAACCTGATGAGAATGATAAGTGATATCAGTGTTTACTTTTTTGTACCCAGTAGAGAGTGCCATTCTTATATGACTAAATTCGAACAGCCAAGGAAAATGATATCCCAGGCAGATTTAATTAAGTTATTAATGAGGGCTTGTTTGAGTTTCTGTTATCCACTTTAATTGCTACAGTTGGGCTCTTGAGCACTAAATCACATTAGAGGGTTCCTCTGGTAAGACTCAAGGGTTGAACAGGCCTGGGAGAAAAAAAAAACAAAAACAAAAACCACAGCCTGATGCCATTGACCAATGATTTCTAACATTTCTTCTTTCATCTTTCAGATCTTAGGTTTTCACATTCCCAGAAATATGCACTGATTCCAGAACAGCACTCCATGTTGCAGGCTGTGACTTTGCAGTTTGTCTTACAGTAAAGTCAGAATGCTGATCCCGATTTCAGGTGCTTTGCCAAATGAAAGCACGTGACTGCCTACCTGTGTGCACATTTGTACTCTCATACTCCTATAAGGAACTCGTTCATCATTATAATTCAGCCAAGGACTCAATAGACTGTGAAAAGGGTTCTTGAGTTTCCAAGTTGTTCCTCCCTGCTGTGCACGTCGGTCTTTGTGTCTGGTTCTTCTTAAACGCAGATTAACTCTTGTCTGTCTGGTTCCCCTTTGGAATTATGATCGACGTCATTCAAGTTAGACATTAATCTACCGTTCTTATTGACTTGCTCTGGAATTAACACATTCTGTAGATCTCTGCTTCTCAAACTGTAATATGCATAGGAGGACTCACTGGGAGCACTTGCTAAAAAAACACCAAGTCTTGTTTATTAGGCTCAGGTGGGGCCCAAACTTCTGTACTGTTAACAAGCTGCCTGGTGATGCTGATGCTGCTGGTCGGAGGACCACAGCTTGAGTAGCAAGGAACCAAGCCATGGTTTCCGTGTCGTGGAAGACAGATGCACTGCGTCACGGGCTGCCCTTGCACTTACCCTTGCTGAGTCCAGTGTAGAAAGTGAACGTTGCAGAAGGGAGACGCATGCCCTCACCAGGAGAGCACCTGGAAAATGTGCAGCTCTGCCTCCATCAAGTGGACATTGCAATGGCCTCTGCCAGCACATGGGGTTGGAAGGGAAACAGCAATACCTGTTGTTGCTAGTGCGGCCTCATATATTCATGAGACTTGTTTTGTCAGATGTCAAGGACATCGCTCAGTAGCCATGACTTTCCTAACTTTTTTTTCCAGAATCTTAAGATACTTGGACTTCGGAATAGCTGCATGCATGACCCAAGGCAATGTGCAGTCTCAAAAGAAGCTGGCAGTCAGTACCTACACCTGATGGCACAGCCCCCCTGGTCCCTTCTACACTCACTGAGGCAGAATCTTCCTGCGCCCCTGCACACTCACATGTCTCTCCTTTCTCAGCCCCATGGGTTGAGGTGGGATCATGCCACTGACTCTTACCAATGTAACTAGAGGGGAAAAGGGCAGTTCCAAGAGAATGGCCATTCTCCATACTTCCATTCCCCTCTGCCCACGTGGAGAGCAATGGATTCTAAGATAACTGAGGGAGGCTGGGCACAGTGGCTCACGCTTATAATTCCAGCACTTTGGGAGGTTGAGGTGAATGGATCACTCAAGGTCAAGAGTTTGAGACTGACCCGGCCAACATGGCGAAACCCCGTCTCTAATAAAAATACAAAATTTAGCAGGGCTTGGTGGCATGAACCTGCAGTCCTAACTACTTGGGGAGCTGAGGCAGAGAATCACTTGAACCCAGGAGTCAGAGGTTGCAGTGAGCTGAGATCGTGCCACTGCAC